>VMDR010026293.1:0-14081 GCA_007922815.1 Macrotus californicus
GGGGGGGGGCGGGGAGGATAGGAAGAAGTAAAAGGAATAGCTCCCCAAGCTTTTTATTTCAATTCAGAGTAAGCTTGCCCTGTTGTGTGCAACATAATCAATCAGTAACCAATAAGTGCTATTGGTAGCAGATGCTCTAACTTAAGAATGAGGGCATCAGGCCAGGCAAAGGTATGAATCTTTGGTCTCCATGGAGACAAGATATAGCTAATAGCTATCTATGTAGACTTCCCGAGACTCTCGTATTGGATATCTTCTTGCTGAGTCTAGTGCTCTTGCCAAGCCAATAGCTTCATTTCAGACCTAGTTCTTGGACTCCACGCATCTTGCTGATGACTTAGTATCTAAACTCAGCCTTGATTTTTGAGTTTTTCTATTGATGGTACCCAAAGGATGTCTACCTCCTGTAATCCCCATGTAAGGCTCACCTGGGGGTATTAGCCAGCTAGTGCTAGAGATTGAGAATAAACGTCTGTGGGTGTAGAGCTGGATTATAGGGCCTTACCTGAGTCTGTCAGGAGTTGAAGATCCACGGTGTGAATTTAAGGCAAAATCCTAAGAGTGTATATAAGCCTAAATCTGTGCAAGCAAGCTCAGGCACAAACTCTTAAGGATAAAAGAGCCTAAAAGAGGGGACAGAGGCAACAATCAAAAGCATAGCCAGAAAGAAATTAACTGGTCATGGTCAATGTTAAAATTGTTAGTTTTGGAAAAAAATTTTCTGCAAAAGTAGGGTGGCATTATGACCATCTACATGAGTAGAAATGCTGGTTTAAAGTTCACAGATAAGAAATTGCCACGTTGCCATGTGGTCTGAGATGCCCTGCGGTACTTGAGGGCACACATAACAAGGGCCACCACTTATGTGATGTAAATATTTGTAGGCATTCCTCACATGGGAGACTGACCTAGTTGGGTTACTGACATTTCTTGTCTATGTAGATTTCTGCTTGTCTCCTCTAAGGCACCAATACTTCTGCTGCCACACAGGTGGACCAAGTCCCTTACCCTAGCTGGACAGGGTGTGAGGTTTTCAATAAAGTGGGTGTGATGGTTTGGATTTCTTATCTAGCAACTATTCACTACTCTTCCCCTCCCGCTAGGAACAAAACATTGAAGTTGGGTTTGGCCATGTGACTTACTTCGGACAATGGAACATTACTAACCATGATGCAAATGGAAACTGAGCCTTAAAATTACTTACATGATTTGGCTTGACTTTTGTACTCAGGTGATCCTTTATGGGAAAACATGACTTGCTTAGCCCCTGCTCCTTTAGCCTGAGTCCCTGAACAAACACATGCAGCAGACTTACATAAGACTTACTATGTCCCAGATTCAAGTCCATCCACATGCAGCCTGAAGCACAATGGAACACAGCCTATATCAACTGGACAGCAGTCAACCCATGGACCTTTGGACAAGAAAATGCCTACTTTTGTAACCATTGAGTTTTGAGCAATTTGTTATAAAGCATTATTATGGCAACAGTTGACCAAGAGAGCAGTCTTAGTGAGGCCTTATACAAATTCTTTTTTGAGGATGCACACACTCAATTGACACCTGTGTGGGTTGGAGTTTCCTGTGTTCAGCATGTTTCTCTGTGCACCTCTGAGATCGGGAAGATTGGTAACATGGAAACATACCAAGAAAACAATGGACAAGATCCTCCCTTTGAGATGTGTCAACATGTACACATTCAAACTTCAGTCTTTGGGTATTACCTTCAAGTTTCTGCCATATTCAAGTACCAACCCAGCTATTATCTAATAACATTTGATGGACTTACTAATTTAATTAAGTAGCAATTGCATATTCTTATTCTACTGCTATATCTATAAAAGAAGTGCACATGGTAATAAAAATATTAAAAGTAGTCCTTTAACTTGTTACTTAAATTTTTTTCAAAAACCATAAATTCTCTTTTTCAAAGGTGATCCTCAACTCTTAACATAGCTTTTTTTGAAAAAGTAATTAGAATGTCCCCAAACCTGTCCCAGTGATCTGTTTCTTCCTCCTCTTGTTAAACCCCCCAGCACTGCCTGGGACATCAAGGTTTATCCTCTTTTATCCAATAAAACAATTATGGGATATTTACACAGTGGAATACTACTTGGCCATAAAAAAGAACAAGATTTTACCTTTTGCAACAGCATGAATGGACCTGGAGAACATTATGCTAAGCAAAATAAGCCAGTCAGAGAAAGACAAATACCACATGACTTCACTCATATGTGGAATCTAATGAACCAACTGAACTAAAAAGGAAATGGGGACAGACTCATAGATAGAGAACAGGATGACAGCTGGGGGGCGGGCGGAGGTTAGGGGATGGAGGGATTGAGGAAACAGGACTCGTGGACATGGACAACAGTGTGGTGACTGCAGGAGGAAGGAGGGTATAAGGGGACTAAATGGTAATGAAAAAATATATAATAAAAAAATTTTTTAAAGCCTTGTCCTGGGGTTTATGGCTCCTCAGGAGGTCACTTCTTAGCTGCTGTCACTGAAATCAGGTGATGTTCAAAGTGAATTGCCAGCGGATATACGCATCTGAGAGTGCCATGATAGGTAGATGAATGTCCCAACCTTGATTTTGATACCTTAACCACTGCAGATGGTAGCTGATTACATAGACAGACAACAAAGGCCACTATCTTCAAAGAGGGAAATCGGATGTCAGATGTCGGAGACTTTGGAGAATAACAGCCCCAGGCAGTCACAGAACAGTAGTCAAGCAGCAAGGGACAGTTAAAAGAGTTTAGATCAAAGAAGATTCTGACTAGGAAGAGACTTCCAAAAACAGAATTTTCACGACTGAGAGGCTCAATGGTTAAGACTTCCCACCTCTGATCATTATTGACTTTATAACTTTGGACAAGTTTATTGTTCTTTCATGTCTTCTCATCTGTAAAATGGGGACAATAGCTCTCAGAATTACTGTAAAGACTGAATCTGCTAAGATGTTGGAGAATGGGATACAGCGTCGGGCACAAGATGCATGTCTATGCATATGCCACGTCCTCATACTTTCCGTGCTCTGTGGATCCCACGGAGCGAGTTGGCCATGAGCTGACTTGGAATGTACACGCTGCAGGGCTTCCTGCTGGAAGAGAGGCTGCCCAGAAAGAAGAGGCTGGACAAACACCCTTGGGAGAAAAAAGTAAGGCAAAACTAGGAACAGTGTGCCAAAGGAAGGATAATCCAATTTGGAGGACTTTGGTCAGATGTTCCTAGTTAGAATAACTCTGAAGAGCCCACAAGAGTATCCCATATGCAAGAGACAACTTTGGACTTGGGTCTCATCCAAAGGGCTTCAACACCAGAATAAAAGTAAAACTTTTTCCATCCTTACTTCTCCCTCTTCTCAAGCATCCATCTGGAAGGAATCAAAATTGCAGCTGTAAGTTAGAAAGAAGATAGGTAGAGAAAGAGAGGAGATTCTGACCATGACCTGCATTTCCTACTGCAGCCATCGAAAGATATTTTGAAAGAGACCATGACTCCGAGTTTTGCTGGTAGACTGCCCTTTTTACTACCTAAAAACAACTGGGGGATTGCTTATTACCTAAAGTACATGGAGAAAGCTCCAGGACTTGCCCAAGATCTCACTCAGAGGTGGTAAACAAGCTGATAGAACTGGTTTTGCAGGAGGAGTGGTTGGAAAGACTGAAGACAATTCTGCTTGCACCTGGCTGAATCTCGCTCGATTATTACACAGTTGCATTCACTCCACGACCAAGGACAAGGAACTTCCTTGTTTCATCAAGTGGAAAATGAGAGAATCATACTCAGGCATTATTTCCATTCAATCTGTCTTATTAATACAAATGTCAAAACGTTTAGCACTGGATGCTCCTAAGGAATGTTCAGTAGGTCTTCTGTGTTGTATAAATGATTAATGAACAACAATTTTCCCATTTAGAGCAATAGAATGCCAAACAATCGGGCAAGTGGTGTGGCCTTCCTCTGTGAAGCTTTAACACACACACACACACACACACACAAAATATGATTGACTTGTTTGGAAGTGTACTCATCATTTATTGCTCCATAATAAACAACCTCAAAATTGGGGACTTTAAAAATAATTTTTTGGCTCTTCATTCCACAGTTTAGCAAATTAAGTGCACCTGGAGTGTCAACTGTGCTCATTGATGTGTTTGGTTTCAAATGGCAGGCCAGCTCAGGGCCACCCTGTCCAGATTGGTCTCACCCTTTGGTGGTTGGCTGGGACTCTTGGCCAGGGGGCCTGAGACCTCCTCCAGGGAGTGCCCGTCAAAGCCAGTGCAGGCTCGTTCCCTGGGCAACTGCATTTCAAAAGAGCAAGAGTGGAAGCTGCAAGGCGTGGAGACCTAGGTTGGAAATGTGTACAATATCACTTCTGCATATTCTGTGGGTCCATACAAGTCTCAAGGCCAGCCCAGGTTCAAGGGATAGAAAAATAAACTCCACCTTTGGAGGAGAGATGCTATAAAGAGTTTACAGGTCTGTTTAATATGTCACAGGGTGAAGGAATGCCTTCCCTGCGAGGCAACAGGTTGTAAAGAGATCACTGAACTAGGAATCAGAAAACCTGGCTTTCAATCCTGCGTTTTTCATAAACTAGTCATGTGATTTTTACTCATTTTTCATATCTGTAAAACCTAGTACTCAAAGCCTATGATTCTAGGTTTCTGACTTAGTCTCTCTTTCTTTTATGGAGGCCTTAGAAGTTTCTATAAGTTTGAGGCTAGAATATGAGCATCAGTTTCTTCAAGATAACCGTGGACCACAGAAGGAACAACCTAAGCCACCGACCCCCAATCCTGAAAGTTGCAGCCTAAGAGATGTGAGAAGTATCATGCAGTAACTATTTGGAATCTTTCTCAAGAGATATTTGGTTCTTTTTCCATTGTCTCTCCATTTATTCTGTCCCTTCCTCCAGCCTGCTTCCTGGAAGGCATATGCTTCATGGATAATAAAGATGAGGTTCCCCCTCAAGGGATGGCAGACTGGCAAGCTGGAAGGAATCCAGTGTGTGTGTGGCTGTGGACTTGATGGAGCTGAGTGGCCCTACCAGCCCTGAACTGCGTCTCTACAGACTTTTTCTGAGAGAAAATTACTGTTTTCTTTAGGCTATTGTAGCTTTTTCTATCTCTCAGAGTTGATTCTAGTCTTACTAATGAACAGATATCATTACCTAAGACAAATGAGGTTAATATCTACCCACCCAGGGCTGTGAGACACAGCTTGCCGTGTTGTGAACTGTACAGCTCTAAGGGTCGCCAGCGGTGTGGACTAGGGTGGGAATGATTTTCTGTAGGTTGTGCCATGAGGCAAACCTGCACTTAAGAACCGGCATGATGTGAAAAGAGGAAGGAGCTCTCACATTGCTATGTCGTTCTTCTAATGCTTGCTAGTTCACCCAGAGACCTGGATATCATTGTTCAAACTGTTCAGCTTGGCAGCATTTTTGTGAGTCTTTAACAGTTAGAGTCCTCCCAGGAAAATGAAAATCACTCTAGGTATTTCAAACAGAGGACATTTAATACATGTAACTGGGTACACAGGTGATAGAATTGAGAAGCCATATGGGTGGGGGGACAATGAGACAACCCCCATATCATCAACATTAGAAAACTATTACAGCCCTTAAGGCTGCAGGAACAGAGGGGAGGAGGCCTTTACTGGATCTGGGGCCACCCAGCAGAAGATGGAATCATCCTGGACGTGATCAACAAGCTGGGACCACAGGAGGAAGAGCTGCCCAGGGGGAGCTGTAACCACCAAGGAGATAGAGCTGCCACTGGAGGTGCCCTCTGAGGCATAGAGAGAGAAGGGGAAACACCCTGCACAATGGTGCAGCCACCTTGGAAGACAGTTTGGTGGTTACTAACAAAACTAAACATCATACCCCTTGGTATTTACCCAAAGGAGTTAAAAACTTCTGCCCACACAAAAACCTGCACGTGGATGTTTGTAACAGCTGTGTTCACACCAAAACATGGAAGCAACCGAGACGTTCTTTAATAAGAGAGTGGATAAACTGTGGTACTGTCCATCCAGACAATGGAATATTCTGCAGTGCCATAAAGAACTGAGAAGACATAGAGAAACTTAAGTGAATGTTACTAAGTAAAAGAAGCCAATCTGAGCCCTGGCTGGTAGCTAAGTCGGTCAGAGCATCATCCTAATATGTCAAGGTTGTGGGTTCAATGCTGAGTCAGGGCACACACAGGAATTGACCAATGAATGCATAAATAAGTAGAACAACAAATCTCTCTCTCTCCCTCTCAGGTTGTGGGGGAGGGAGTAGAGGAATTAATAAGTACAGCACAGAGGAATTTGAGGACAGTGAAACTACACTGGAGGATGGTATAATGACAGATACATGCCATCATACCCTTGTGCAAACCCATAGAATGTATAGCAAGAGTGAATCCTAATGTAAGCTATGACTTTGGGTGATGTTGAAGTGTCCCTGTAGGTTCCTATCTTGTAACAAGTGGACCACTCGGGTAGGGGATGTGGACAATGGAGCAGGCCATATACACAGGTGCAGGGGTAGGGAGTATATGAGAAAACTCTGTACTGTCATCTTAATTTTTCTGTGAACCTAAAACTGCTCTAAAAAAAAATTAAGCCTTTGAAAAAACAGTATGGTACTGGCATACAGACAGCCATAGAGATCAGCAGAACAGAATAGAGAGCCCAGAAATAAACACGCACTTACAGAGTCAACTGATCATAGACCAGGGAGCCAAGAATATGCAATGTGGAAAGAATAGTCTCTTCGACAAATGGTGCTGGAAAATTAAATATCCACAGATGAAAGAACAAAACTGAACCTTTATCTCATACCATACACAAAATCAACTCGAAATAGATTTTAAGAAATGTAAGACCTGAAACTGTGAAACTCCCAGAAGAAAATATAGGAGAAAAGCTTCCTGACTTTGGCATTGGCAATAGTTTCTTGGATGTTTTACCAAAAGCACAGGCAACTGTGCTAAAATAAACAAGTGGGTCTACGTCAAACTGAAATGCTTCTGCACAGCAAGAGAAACCATCGACAAAATGAAAAGAAAATCTATAAAATGGGAGAGAATATTTGTAAACAACATATCAGATAAGGGGTTAATATCCAAAATACATAAAGAACTTATACAACTTGACACCAAAAATCAATAAATTAGTAAATAAATAAATAGAACAAATAATCTGATTAAAAAATGGGCAGGGGGGTGCTGAATAGACATTTTTCCGAAGACATACAAGAAGGCAACAGGTACATAAAAAAAATGCCCTGCATCACTAATCCTCAGGGGAAAGCAAATCAAAACCACAATGAAATATCACCTCCTCTATGTTAGAAGGGCTACTATAAAAAAGACGAAGCATGAATGCTGGGGAGGGTGTGGAGAGAAGGGAACCCTTGTGCATCGTTTGTGGAGATGTAAACGAATACAGCCACTATGGGAAACAGTATGATGGTCCTCAAAAAAATTAAAAATGGAAGTACCATAGGATCCAGCAATCCCACTTTTGGGTATATATCCAATGGAAATGAAATCAGGATCTCGAAGGGACATTTACACCCCTGTGTTCACTATCAGTATTCACAGTAGATGGAGAGATATGGAAATAATAGATGAACAGATAAAGAAAATGTTATAATATATATCCATATGTATATATATATCCATAAAAGTGAATGTATTGTAAGTGAAGTAAGACATGCAGAAAAATACAAATATTGTATTGTATCACGTGTATGTGAACTCACACAAACAGAGAATAAAACAGTGGTTGCCAAGGGCGGGGTCTGGGGGGATGGGAGAAGTGAGGAGATGTTGGTCCAAGTCCACAAACTTCCAGTGACAAGGTCAACAAATTTGGAGGCTCTAATACACAGCATTGTGACGACAGTTAGCAACACTGAATCATGTACTTGAATGTTGCTAAAAGGATAGATCTTAAATATTCTTACTACAAAAAATCCCACTAGTTACATGAGGTAATGGGTGCACTAACTAACCTTATTGTGGTAATCATTTTACTTTTATATATGTGCACATGCTCACACTGTGCACCTTAAACTCACACAATGTTATATGTCAGTGAAGCTGAGGGCATCACCCAATCTCCCACCTGCCTGAATAGAGCATAGAGGTGGAGGAAGGGCCAATTTGCTGCCTTTGCTTGAGCTGGGACATCCATCTCTGCCTGCCCTGGAGCACTGGTGCTTTTGGATCTCAGGCCTGCAGACCAAAAGTACAATCCATAAAAGGAAGAATTAATAAATTGGACTTCATCAAAATTAATCGTTTTTGCTGGGCAACACACCATGTTAAGAAGATCAAAAGACATTCTACATGCTGGGAAAAAATTTTTGCAAACTGCACACCCAACAGAGAACTAGTATCTAAAATATATATATTTAAGAAAACCTCTCAAAATCAACATTAACAAAAAACCAAAGAACCTAACTGGCAACTGTACAGTAGACCTGGAGAAACATTTCTCCAAAGAGGATATAAAGATGAGAAATCCATTTGACCCAAGATTCTCATAAGCCTGTCCCAGGTCATCTTCACTTCTTAAGTGAACAAGATAAGAGCTCCCGATGTATCACATGACACAAGAGTATGTGTATTTTTGCCACTATCCCTGCTCTAGATCTTGTGTGGCGGTCATGGTAAAGAAGTCTCCAGGACAATTCTCTTTTGGGGAGCTGGAGTCTCTGAAGCAAATCTGGTTTTGAAAATGGAATTTTCTTACTTGGCTTTCCAGATTGTCCTCTACATTTTCTAAAGCCTGTGGTCTGTAAATATAGAACTGGCGGATGTAACTTGAATTTAGTACCGCAGTTGGAGTTTTGATGCCAATGCTATGTTTGAAATGTAAGAGTGTGGCTAATGGATTTGTTCTATCTATATTTAAAAGACTGCTGGGTTACTTGAGCCTGGAATGCCTAACACCCCTGAGGAGGGTCAGAACCACACCTCGTGGCTCTTTAACAAGGGAATGATCCAGGGCTGGCGGTGGAAGCCCGGAGCCACAGGACATGCGCTCTACCCAGACTACCACCCGCAACCTTCCTAAAATTCAGAAGTGCCGTCCCTCCACTCGGAAAACACCAGCACAGCCAGTTTCCTGCAGGGCTCACAGACTGCCAAGATGACCCCCCCAGCTTCTCTCCCAACACTTCCATACAGAAAGTCTTGAATCCTTTCTTTGATCTCAGTTTCTCCCCTGTGACTAGAGGTGGATTAGAGCTAAGACGCTTTGTTTATACTTTGAGACTGACTTCGAGAAGTAAAGAATCCATTCTAGTTCCACTCCAGAACTAGAAAGATCACCTAAGTATCGTGCACTTCAACCCCCATTCACGTATTTCTGGGCCTTGTCTGTCTTTCTAGCAGGCATTTATTGGCACAGTCATTCTCTGCTGAGGTCACAGCTTCTCAGTGGCGTGATAACTCAAATCTGCAGCCTGTGCTGAAGTGACTGTGCCCATTGTTCCTGCCTAGGACCATGACATATGGGGGCCTCCCATGGCCTCAGACAATCTGTGACCTTTTCCAGGCCTCCACTCCACCTTCTTGCCAAGGTATTTTGGGGGAGTAGGGGTGAATAGGGGTGGGACAGGACCAAAACATAGGCAGTGTTCTAGCAGCCCGAGGGACTGATAGGCAGAACATAAACATGCACACACATAACTACTGTGATCTTAGGTGGTGATCTCTGCTGTGAGGAAAGGCAAAGCAGAACAACGGAGGAGAGAGAGATGGAGACTGGAGGTAATGAAGCACTGCTTTTGATAATGTGATCTGGCATTTGGGCAGGAGGAAAGGGGTTAGCCATGTGAGGTGAGGGAAGACATGGAACATTTCTTTCTGTGGGATGGGAAGTCACTGGACAGTGTTTGAAGGTTCACCCAGTCTCCTGGGGATGGGGTGTTAAATAGAAGCAGGAAAGCTGGTTAGGAGGCCATGGGAATCATCGTGAAATCCAGGCAAGTGAAGATGAAGATATGGGTTAAAGTGATAACAATGGGGGAGGCTAGAAGCAGCTGAAATGGAGATATATTCAAAGACAGTGCCTATAGGACTTGCCGACACATTCCATGTGAGACAAAGTGAGAAAGAGAGGTGTAACAAGCCAATGTCTAGGTTTGATACCTGAAGAACTAGACGGACTGTGGCAGCATTTCCTAAGGGAAAGAAAATTGAGGAGTAAGCTGTGAGTGGGTGCATGCTGAAGGCTCTGTCTAGGTGTTTAAAGGATGCTTACTAGACAATGAAGTAGAGGTGTTGAGCAGGAGGTCTAGAGCTCAAGGGAAAGGTCAAGAATAGAGATAACAAATTGGGAGTGTGAATGTAAGTACTGATAGGTTATCTTTAAAGGCACCCAGGAGATCACTAGGCATGAATCTTAGAGGTCAGGTCCCTCCCACATTTGATGGCTAGAAAGAGAAGAGGCCAGCAAAGGAGACTCATGAGGGGAATGTTAGGAGTTTTCATGTGTGTATGTGTGTGTATGTTGATGTTTTTAATTGGTAGATATACAGCTATCCAAGAGATGTAATGGGAGATGTATGGGTGTACATACAAACATGTTTAAACACTATTGCTATATGTCCTTTTAATTATATTTATCCAAGATTTATCAATTTTCTTCTTTTCTTCAAATAACAGCTCTTAGTTTTATATAACTTATTTTCCATGTTATTAACTTATGTTTTATATTTTGCTTTAGATTAGTACTTTGTCCAATTCTAGAATTTTACAGTGTAATGTAATAATTGTAATAATTTTTCATTAATATCTCTTTGTTAAATTTCTTACTATGGACCTTTAGGTGAGTACATTTTCTTCTAAACATTGTTTGGCCACATACCAACACTCTTGATACACAGAGCTGAGTTTATTAATACTTTAAAATATGTTTTTATTAAATTCTTAACTTCTTCCCTAAGCCAATTTTTACTTATTAAAAATATACATTTAATATCTCCCAAAATGAAGGAATTTTAAAATATGTTTATTATTAATTTCTCCTTCAAATCTATTACAGTTAGAGAAGGTGTTGGGAAGGGTATCTGCTATTAGGAAGTTTTCTCATTTAATTTCACAATAGGGTGTTAAAATCGCCTAAACAATCAGATTGTCCAAGCCTTCAATTTCTTTCATGGAGTTGATGTGTCCCTGCCTTCCCCCTTCCCTGAGAATTGCCTGTCTTTCTGATGGAGCCCTGACCAATAAGAATGACACCACGGGTCTTAGTTCTGTGAGCAAGAGCAGTTTGTGGTGAGCACTGTTGCTCCTTCAAGGTTATTTATGGTGGCTGAGTGAGCCTCCTGGGCCATCGCTTTCCAACCGTGACCTCTCCACTGACTGATGCCACAGAACTTCTGCGTCCATTTCCGGGTGCAACCTCTGCCAGGGCTGGATCCCGGCTCCAAGTCCACCATCACTCTTGCCTGGGAAGCTTGATTCTGCTCCCTGAGCCCTTGGCACTGATGAATGGATGAGTCAGCCTCAGCAATGCACAGGCGCTAATGCTTCCTGCATTGAAGGCCATATTTGAGATCTTCTCAAAGAGCTGAATTCCGCCAAAAACAAAATGACATCTGCCCCCAGGAGATCAACCCACCTCGGGAAGCCACTATGTTGGGAAGTCTAATTCTAACTTCTTTCTCCTGCCACATCTGAAATGTTAAGGTTCTAGCATGCCTGCTCCCTGCACTTGCCGAGGCAGCTGGCACTCTGATACTGTGAAGTTCTCATCACACATGCATTATTTTGTCACTCTCTCTGAGTTATCAAAGGACCAGATGCCAAGACCAGATCAATGTTGCATCTGTTTATTAGGGAAATGCCTGGGAGAGAATATAGGGAGGGAGCTGGAGAAGGCTGGGAGAGTCCTCGAGAACAGTGCAAGTCTGACCTGGAGGGAGAGGAGAGAGGGAAGGTGGGTGGAAGCATTTTAGATGACCACATAGTCAAGGAGGCTTGGGAAATCATCAGGGAGTCCACCAGCTGAAGCTTCAGTCAGAAGAATCCCTTGTCCCCAGGAATGGGTGTGCCTTAGGTCCCATGGGAGCAGCCTGTGGGTGGCACAGCCTCCCACAGTGATGGATTTCGCAGTCCAGCAGCCGGAGCTCTCTGCGATCAGTCCGTGAACTTGGAGGTCTGCATGCAGAGTTCTGATGGCTGCAATACTGGGTTCCATTTTAAACGTGTTTCATGAATATGTATTAGCACTATGTTTGATTGAATGTAAAACTGTTCAACTATTCTTTTTCCATTGTGCCTTTTCATTGTCTTTTGTAGTGACCATTATGGTTAATAATTCATGCACTGACATCTATTGTAGTGAATATCACTTGTACTTGTCCTATAATTTAGTAATAGTGTCTTAGTTCACCTTCTATTTTTAAACTTGATAAATTGGCTATGCTTTTAAAAACAGAACGAGACTTTTCTTGAGAGCTATTACATCTTTCAAGAAATAGTTATAGCTGAAATCCACTCTACTGAATTGTTTCCCTCCTATACTTGCCATTTAGTTTTGTCTGAACTGTTCTGCCTTTCTTTGTGCAGAGTACACTGACGTGTACTATTTTATAAAACGGGTGGAAGATAGCTTTACTTAACTCAATTCCCCAAGATTAACGAAAACATTCTTGTCTCTATGTTAAACACCAAAAACAGGAACTTTGGACTCTTTTCTCTGACATGAACTTTTGCCCTGGCTATGCCATGTCTAAATGTATGTTTTATTTATTTTCTTTTCTGATCTCAAATGTGGGTTCGAGTCAGCATTGTGCTGGTCAGGACAACCACCTAATGGGTTTCAGAGTTGTCAGTGAGATTTCTTCCATGTAATGTTGCT
Organism: Macrotus californicus; assembly: GCA_007922815.1. Lineage (NCBI taxonomy): Eukaryota > Metazoa > Chordata > Mammalia > Chiroptera > Phyllostomidae > Macrotus > Macrotus californicus. Next base: position 12,883 of record VMDR010026293.1, read on the forward strand.
CCATGGTGAGCTGCTAAAAATACATGTCCAATGTCATTTACGGATGCACTATGCGGCCAGAAAATCTGTCTCGGGCCTTTGAACCTGGAAAAAAAAAAAAATCAGTCTACTTTTTTTTTCTAAATGATTGGTCACTCAACCAGAAAAATGATGTCTGGGGGAACAGTTTTCTTTAAGAACTTAAAGATACAACCTGACTCCAGGATTTTATGATTTAGGTTCTAAAAATTGTAGCCACCCCTCCTCTATAAGCTTGTGAATATTAGCAGCTCCTTTTGGATCCATGTTTCGGCATGACGTGCCATTGCAACGAAGGTGGACGCAGATAAATGTGTTAGCTTGCTCACCCTTTTTTTCTGTTGTTAGCCAGTATGTTTCTGGCTGTGAAGGGCAGAAACCCATCCTGAACTTAGGCCACAGGAAGAATTGCTTCCCCACGAAACGGCAAGATGGGAAGCAGCTGGGCTGTTGTGCTCTCCGCATCTCATCATGGCTTCTCCATCATCTCCTGTAACCAGCTTCCTCCGCGTTGGGGGCGGCAGCTCCAGAGATGCCCGTTCCTTAAGTCCCACCATCAAGAAGAAATGACTCTGACTCTCTTTCTCCTCCAAGTCCGGTTTGAAAATGCCAACAAGAGCTGGGATTGGTCTTGCCTAGGTCAGGTGGGTATACATCATCAGTCACAAAGGGGCCCGGAGGCGGTGTTCATAGGGCCAGCTCAGCAAGGGTGCTTGCCTCCATCCAGGTCTGTGGTCTGTGGTCAGGAGCATAGACTTGGAAAGCAGCTTGTATCTTCTTTAAGTCAAATGTTTGCAAAAGGGAAAGGAGCATTTCCCAAGAGAAGGGGGCACTACTGTCCCGGAGAAAGGAGGGACAAGTTTTAGGCAGACAAAACAATCTGTCTTTCTTGATAACAGTAACTTTTACCGATATGAAACCTCCTACTCAGGAACTCCATTTATAACTTCATCTAAGTCCAGTTACAGGTTGGGTCTGATTTCCTAATCTAGCAATCAAGTCCTATCAATTGGACTTTTGGGGTTAACAACAATATCCTTCTTTCTAAACATTTAAAGAATAATTTTTTAAAAATCAAATAATATTGCTATGTGTAAAGTAAAATGTGAATGTTTCTAGCCTGTTGTCCATTCCCTTCCCCTACCCCCAAATTCCCAATCAACTCATAACAGTATGATGTG
>VMDR010026294.1:0-13957 GCA_007922815.1 Macrotus californicus
GAAGCACTTTATCTGCCCTTCCATTCTAAATGATAGCTTTGCTGGATAGAGTAATTTTGGATGTAGGTCCTTGCCTTTCATGACTTGGAATACTTCTTGCCAGTCCCTTCTTGCCTGTAAGGTTTCTTTTGAGAAATCAGCTGACAGTCTGATGGGCACTCCTTTGTAGGTTACTGTCTCCTTTTCTCTTGCTGCTTTTCAGATTCTCTCCTTATCTTTCATCTTGGGTAATGTAATTATGATGTGCCTTGGTGTGTTCCTCCTTGGGTCCAACTTCTTTGGGACTCTCTGAGCTTCCTGGACTCCCTGGAAGTCTATTTCCTTTACCAGATTGGGGAAGTTCTCCTTCATTATTTGATCAAATAAGTTTTCAATTCCTTTCTGTTCCTCTTCTCCTTCTGGCACCCCTATGATTTGGATATTGGAATGTTTCAAGACATCCTGGAGGTTCCTAAGCCTCTCCTCATTTTTTTGAACTCTTGTTTCTTCATTGTGTTATGCTTTAATGTTTCTTTCTTTCTTCTGGTCCACACCATTGATTTGAGTCCCGGTTTTCTTCCCATCACTGTTGGTTCCCTGTACATTTTCCTTCTAATCCCTTATTGTAGCCTTCATTTGTTCATCTAATTTGTGGCCAAATTCAACCAAGTCTGTTAGCATCCTGATTAGCAGTGTTTTGAACTGTGCATCTAATAGGTTGGCTATCTCTTGGTCACTTAGTTGTATTTTTTCTGGAGCTTTGATCTGTTCTTGCATTTGGGCCATTTTTGTTGTCTTGGCGCTCCTGTTACATATAAGGGGACGAGCCTTAGGTGTTCACCAGGGCGGGGTAACCCACGCTGCTGCCTAATGACGCTGTTTTGGGGGGAGGGGACTGAGAGGGAGCAGTGCTGCTTGCTTCACTCTCTGCTGGTTTTCAGTGACTTTCTACACTACCCACAGTCAAATTGGGCCCCTCTGGTGCTGATTCTGGTGCTGATTCCCAGGTGATTGGGCTTATTCACGTTCTAGGACCCTGTGGGTCTCTCCAGCGAACTCTGCTGTGAGTCTGGGAATTTCTCCCACTGCTGCAGCCTCAACCCCTACAGGAGCTTCCAATCAGAGGCTTTGAGGCTTTATTTCCCCCAAGCTGGAACTCTGGGTTGCGGAGTCAGTCTTGCTCCCCAGTTGTTCGTCTCAGTTTATCCTCACAAGGGAGTGGGACACCTGGTCCACAGCCGCCACCTCTCTGGGCTGGCCGAGCCTTTCCCCGGTCCACCAGCTACCACCCTGCCACGCGAGTCCTCCCCGCCCCTCCTACTGGTCTGGATGAAAGTTTCTTCTTTAGTTCCTTGGTTGCTGGACTTCCATACAGTTTGATTTTCTGTCAGTTCTGGTTGTTCTTTGTTTTAAAATTTGTTGTTGTCCTTCTTTTGGTTGTGCAAGGAGGCACAGTGTGTCTACCTGTGCCACCATCTTGGCCAGAAGTCCCTGAATCTACACCTTCTTAAAGGGCATATCAGTGGCATGTGTGAGTACAGAGGCTGCTTTAAAGGCCTGTCCCTGCAAACTTCCCATTTTTTCTCCCAGCTGCCTCCCATGCTGTCCCACCAAAGTATGTGAGCAGCTCTAAGTGGTATGGCCGTAGGACCCTACCTGAGCCATGCAACTCTGCAACCGGAACCAAATTTTCACCAGAACAGCAAGCCAAGGCCACTGTGAGAAGCCAGCTCCAACGCTCTGCATCTCTGGAAAGTGTAGAGGTGAGTCACACCCTCTCTTTCCCACCCCAGGCTGCCTAGCATTGGGGAAATAACATTTCACTTAGTCACTGCTCACTACAGGAAGATGTGAAGGAGGAGATAGTCATTATTGGGCATTTTGTTGCCAGGAGCTCAGTGCATTTTGGAGAATGACATTTCATTCTGAAGTGTCTTTAGGTATACTTATCTGCAGGGAATTCTGGCCACAAAGCATACTCCCTCAGTCGATGGGGTGGTAGAGAATTTGTACACAAAACCTTTCAAGAAGTCTATTTTTATGGTATAGTTTCACAGGAGTGGAGTGGTAATTAGCTAAGGATACAAAAAGGAATGTACCTTTCTGATGCAGCCGCAAGGTTAGGAACTTGGATGTTAAAGCCCACTGCTCCATCTGCCTCAAACAGAATATCCTGAGCCACACAATTACAACTTGGGGAGCACATGCCAGATCTTCTAGGGCCTTGGGAGTTGACTCTAGCTCCCAGTCTGCCTGAGTTGTTTATGAGACTCAGGAACTGACCCAGGAGCTGAGTTGCTGGAGCCTTGTGGGCTTCATGTCAAGAAATATGTCCACAGGGCAGATCCACAGCCTGCAAGTTAATTATGGACTCATGAGACCTATTTGCAAGGATTCCAAAAGGTTTCTGGTTCTTGCTCTTTGTGATGACGCTTCTGTCAGATGGGGGCGGGAAGTATGGGGTCTTGTCTTTAATAAGACAGCCCTTGGCCCGCAAATTATTTTGTTTATATGCTCAACATTTGTTGAAGCGAAGAAACAAATAAATATGTGTTTAGATCCCAGCGTTACCTGTCTCAGGGATGTGCTTCACCTGGGCAACCCCAACAAATTTCAGACATTTGCTTTTTTTTATTCTCTTTTTACTTGGCCCTTAGGGCTGGAGGGCTGAGTGGGTCCATGTTTGTGTGCTATCCTGCTTCTTAAAACCATCTTTGATCCTTAGAACTAGAACATGAGGACACTACTTTTAGAGTTTTTGGTTGAGTTGAAAAATGGGACATACCAGCTGCTCCCATATTCCTGCCTCAACTCAGTGTTGGCTCTTAGGAGTGTCAAGTCTCAGTCAACCAGCACTCATTCCAGAACTGGTCATGGGACACACAAAGCAGACTTTGACTTGGTGGTCAGCTGCCTTAGTTACAAAAACATGAGATTTTTACTCAGGCAGGAGTTACTTGATGGACATTTTCCTTGGATACAGCTTGCAGAGGGCACCAACGTGTCAAGTGCTTGCTACACAGCATCCTGTCCCTGGAGCTCTTGATGGGACAGAGAGACCTGCTCTCTCTCTAGCTGCAGAACTGGTATGGATGATAAGGGATGGGTTGAGGACCTTCAAACCTCAAGTTGAGATCCTGTCCTGTGATGGGATGTTATTCAAAGCTCCAGGGCTACACTTCTTGAAGAGATGTTGGTTTGGGAAGCGTTTTTCTCTCCAGTTAGGTAGAGTACAAGTTTTTTGGTTGTGTTTGTATTGTGAACTACTGCCTAGGTGTGAAGGCCACCCTGCAGCAGTGGGGTTTTATTTGAAGGAGTTGCATCTCACCAGTCTATTGGTTCTCTTCCTCAGCTGTCACTACCCAGCTCCAAGACATACCATCTACTTATTCCTGGTGCTCTGCCCACTGCCACATCCTCTGGGCGATTCATGACCTTTTTTCATTTTTCTGCAGAGTCTCAAGTCAGATGAAGAAGGTGAAAGTGCTAAAGAACCTCAGAATGAGTTGTTTGAAGCAAAAGGTAAAACCGTGGCATCATGATTGGTGCTGCCTTTTACCAGTGCTCTGAAAGCTCCAGGAGCTGGGTTGTTGAACAGTGAGCCAGCCAAGTATAATTTCCTGGAAGCGTGTAATGTGGGTGGTGTCCCTGGTGGGCCTCTTCTTGAGGGTGGTTCTAGCTATGAGGCTGTCACTCTGTCCTCAGCATTACCTGAGTTCAGACTCTAAGGTAGAATCCACTGGCTAAGGAAGCAGTGTGGTTCTGCCACAGTTTACAGGGACCAGCATGATCCTACCTGGCAGGTGTGGCCCTAGAGTCTCAGACCCACTGCTCTCAGGGCAGGCTATGCTCCCTTCCTGATGCACAGGACTGGGTGGAGCCTCTCCCCTCCTGTGAGTGAACAGTTTTGCCACCCTCTAGGGGACCTGTCTGTGCCCCATATAGAGTACAAGACATAGTCCTGGTCCTTGGGAACCTTACAGAAGCAACCAGAAAGCAGTAGCAAGTATATTTAAGCAAATTGCAGTATGTCAGCTTGTGATGTGCCACAAGGCAGAGAGTGCAAAAACTTGGCTTAGAGAGAGGGTACCAGAGTTGACCTTGAATTTCTGCTGCAACAAAATATCAGCAGTTGGCGCTGACAACCTCTAGATTGTATTCCTTAAGTACAGGGCTATTGTTTGTTCAACAGTCACTTCTGTAGAATTCAGGGGAACTAACCTGAATATCCATCTGTGCTACTGGATGAAGCAGATAGATACCTTGTGTTTGGAAGAGCAGCCAACTCATCATGTATTAATTTCCTTAGACTCAGAGTCTAAGAGAGGGCTTCTGGGATGGGTTATTCATGGAACGATTCAGTACTTGCTCTCTGCTCATAGAGCAAGCAGGTTTCTTTCCAACCTTGAACAGAAACTTTTCCATCTGGGCTAGAACCAATAGCAGTGCACAAATACTAATGTCAAACCTCAAAATTTTATTTACATCCTCTGCCAGCCTTGAGAAATAAACCCCAGTATCAAAATTGATTTGAAATTTTTCTAGAAATTTTAAGTTGGAAGGGATCTCAGATGTGGCCCTTTCCTGCCTGGTTCTTTCCTTGCATTTTCTTCAGTCCCAACCTGCAGCAACATTTATGAGCTTGCAGGCCTGGCTTTCCTTGGGGAAAGTGCTTTTCTGATTGTTAGTTGGGTTGTTAAAGTAATTAACACCAAGATGGCTCATCTACCTGAAAAGTATAGATCACTGCAATAGAACTAAAGTTTGAGTTAGGTGGAAGCGGCCCTCTTTCTGTGTTGGACTGGTTGTAGAGGTGAATGTCTACTTTAAAGCATAGCTCATCTATGGATAGTTCCTTATGGGCACCACTGACATATGTTCTCTTCCATAAGTTGTTTCTCTGGCAAAGCTTCAGAAACCATCAGTAAACCAACTTGCTAAAGTAGGGAAGTTTGAAAATTGGCCATCTGTCACCCAAACCCAGTGATAAGTCTTTGATTTGAAAGGCACCTGCACCTCCTGATGTGAGTTGGTGCATAGTACATAGTCTAATCTGTGGAGTGTTTTTGCCAAGAAAAAAAAGAAAAAAAATGAGCCAGAATCCAAATTACAAACTAGTCTTTGATGCTAACTTCATGTTCACAGGAAATATTAGGGATAGAGGAACAGGTTATATGATACCATGAGGAAGCAAACATACAAATCCAGATAGGGGGCACATCCCATAGAACATACTGATCCAGTTTGTTAAACATAAAAATGCGAGGGTTTAGGGAACAGGAGAGGTCCTCATGATTGGAAGACTTAAGAGAAGTAACAACCAAATGCACTGCTTGGATACCGATTCAAACAAGTCAATTGTGAGACATTTTTGAGATAGTTGGGAAATTGTTGATTTTGTTAGGTATGATGGTGGCATTATGGTTATATAAGAAAATGTCCATATGTTTCTGAAATACATACTAAATATTAAATAAGTAGGAGTAAAAACATGAGACCTGGGATTTACTTTTAAGCACTTCAGCATTAGCAAAAAGGGAATAGCTGAAGTCCATATGGCAAATTCTTTGTCATCACAGAGCCTGAGTGACAGGTGCACTGGGACTCAATGCTCTTTACTATGGGTAGGTTTGAAAAGTTTCTAAAAGTTAATTTTAAAAAATGTTTATTGTATATACAAATAATGCAGCCCTCTTTTATGTGCTTTCAATGGTGTGACTTTAGTGGGTTCCCTTCAGAAAAAGTTTTCCCCACATGGAGCAGAGAGGTTCTATCATGAAACTTACAAACACAGAATGAAGTTGACAGAATATACTGTGAATGCTTATGTACCTACCACCTAGATTTCACTTTTGATGCTTTGCTACTCACCTGTGTCAATCTGATTTCAGAGTAATGTACCAGCAGGTGTGTTTCTCCTCAATGCTTCTACCTGGAGCACCAGGTTTACCTGTCACTCCCTCTGCTTCAGGCCAGCTGCCAACCTGGGGTTCCAAAGTCTTTGTGCGCACTCAGAAGTCCTGTACCTCCCCCTTTGACACACCTGAGAGCCAGATCTGGGACATTTGGGAAGAGCTAGGTGTTGGCAGCAGTGGTCACCTCAACAAGCAAGAGTTGGCTCTTGTCTGCCAGAGCATCGGGCTCCACGGACTCAAGAAAGAGGTAAGAGGGTCAAGGACAGATCACCCTCAATGACTGGTTCTTTGTGATGGTCATGGTTGATATTTGATCTGGAAAATCCCTTTACCCTGCAGACACTGATTCAATTGTATCACTTTCTGACCTAAAATTTTTTGATGACTGCTAGTGCTTCTGCTGAAGTCTGCATCCTTGAGGGTCTGTCTCTGACTGGTGGTGGCCCCAGCCTCGTCAGACTCTAACTACCTTCACTCAGGATTCTTCTACCTATAACACATTTTCCCCTACATGCGTGGCTTTTTCCTACTATCAAGCCAAACATGATGTTTCACCTCTCCTTTTTCTTTTTCAGGGACCAAGAGTAGGAGGAACAAACAGTGGTGATAGGGCGATCCCCCCTTGCTAAAATCCCCCTCAGCCTTCCTGCCCTTGTTAGATGAATCTCTGGGGGCCCAGGCCATGCTCCATATATACATCTTTGCCACCCTCTAGCAAGTTCCTGCCACATTAGACACTGAATGCGTATTTGTGGAATTTAGGAAGTTCAGGTGGCACAGCAGGATGAAAACTGACCAGACATGTAGATTTCAAAAACTAGAGCCTGGGGAGGCCAGGTGTGACCCAACAGTTTGAGTTTGGATGAGGAAAAGCAAACTGCCCTGCTTGGAGAGGGAGGGTGAGTGGGAGGGTGAAAGGGTGGATAGGTGAGCCTGGGTGACTATAGTTGGCATCTAGCTGCTTGTGGGTAGAGTCTCAAAGCAGAGATGTGTTGGCTTTCGTTTAGGAACTAGAGGACCTGTTTAACCAACTGGATCAAGACCAAGATGGCAGAGTGAGTCTTGAGGAATTTCAGCTTGGCCTGTTCAATCATAGGCTCACTTCATTTCTGGAATCTTCTACTCCTGTCAAACTGAGGAAGTCCTGGTCTGATTACCAGGTAAAATGGGACAATTAAATCTTAAACCACAGCACTAACTAGTTACTCTTTGACCCTTAGCATTTTTTATAGACCTGACCCTTCTGCCTCTGTCACCACAGTGAGCCTCAGCAGTTGGTCAGGGCATGCACACACATTTGTATAAGTGGGAGGCTGTGTGACTTCAATTCTAGAACCACACAGATCTTGGAGCTGATCTGGCTTGCTCCTACCTAGCTGTGTATCACTGGGTGAGTTACTCACCTTCTCTGAGCCTCAGGCTCCTCATCTGTGAAATAGGCGCTCACCTCATAGGGGTTTGATGATGAGACTATGGTAGTTCCTCACTATGGCTTCCCAATGTGAGATACACTATGCTCCAGTAAGAGAACCCTCTCTCCTTCCTCCTCATCATGGTACAGTGAGAGCAATGTCACTGAAGGGTTCTAAACCTTCCCTGGAATTACACTCCATATACTCATTAACCTGTTTTCTCCCTGTCTTCCACTCCTGAATTTTGTTTCTCATACAAATACCAGGTCTCTGCAGTTGGAGCACAGTAGATTTGGGGCAGTTGTGATTTTGTTTAGTGACCATTGGTTTAGTGCTTGGTTTTCTCAGGTCCCAGGAAAGTAAGGCTGTCCTCTCCCACCACGGGGCAGATGCTCTGGGAGTCTTGTTGATGCTTCTTTGCTGGCATGGATGATCCTGTGGTTTGTGGATGATGGTGCAAGACTAGTAACACTTCTCTGCCAGGCCAGACAATCTGAAAGTCAGGTTTCTGAATCTGAACTCAGTAAGAGTGGGAAAAGAAGAAATTAGGAGAGATCCCAGGTGGTGACAAGGTAGGTGGAAGCTACATTCACATCACAGGACCAAACTTGAATTACAAGTAAATTATAGAATAATCATCCTGAATAACCAACTGAAAACTAGGTAAAGAGGAGCCTTATAACCAAAGATTTACAGAGGAAGCCACATCAAGACTAGTGGAAAGGGTGGAGATGCAAAAAGGATTGACCCACACCCATGGGTGGCAGCTGAGGTTCTGGGGGATATCTCAGCCTAGGGGAAGTTGAGGGGGGATTCACCTTGAGAACTATGGGGTCTAAACCCCAAGCCAGGCTCCCCAGCTCAGATCACTAGAGCTGAGAAGAGGCACCCACAAAAGATCTGGCTGTGAAAAGCAGCAGTGTTTCAGTCTGCCCATAAAAGATAGCTAGAGACACAGGCACCCTCTTAAAGGACCAATACAGAAAATTTCATTCATAGCAACTCAGCCTGGGCTCCAGTGGAGGGAGGGCAGCATGGACTAGAGTCATGTAATGAGAGTCTGGGATTTGAGGACCTGGGTAGAGAGCTGAAGGGTCAGCCTCCAGAATTTCTGTGTTGCATCATTTTCCCATATTGCAGACACCATCTTTCTGAGGGAAAGTAGTAATCCCACCCTGTGGAGCTTACACCCTGATGAGTATAGCCAGAAGCTCTTTCAGTGACTGAGCCTAACACACAACCAACAGCCATGGCCGATATGACTCAGTTGGTTGGAGTATCATCCCATAACCAAAAGATTGTGGGTTCAATCCCTGGCTGGGGACAGTTGCCTAGGTTTCAGGTTTGATTTTGGGTCTAGGCACGTACAAACCCTGATCTAGGTGCATACAGGAGGCAATCAATTGATATTTCTTTTACATCAATGTTCTCTCTCTCACTTCCTCTCTCTCTAAAAGCAATTTACAAAATTCCCCCAGGTGAGGGTAAAAAAAAAATTAACAGAATCAATGGGTGAAGGCAGGCAGAGGCAGATCTCAGGGTGTTTGGGACTTTTGCTGACCTGCACCCAGCCTGTTGCTGGTAAAAGACAGACTTGGTATGCAGGTTGGCCCTTTCTGAATGCACCCATACCCAGTAGAGAGAGTGATGCACTGTGGATCATTGACAGCTCCAAACAGGTTGTCCAGGGCTAGTCACATGCAGCATCTGACATAGGTCTGCATCAGAGTCATTCCAAAGAGACCCAGAAGCAACACACTCAGTAGCCAGCCTCAGACAACAACAGAACAGAATCCAGTAAACTTCACAAGCAGCATTTCCACAGAGAGATATTATAAGCACTAAAACCTCCTGAAGCAAATTCTGCTTATGATCAGAACTGCATAGCAGCTTGCACACTGAGCTGGAGGTTTAGCCTCACAGTCAGCCATACTAAGGATCAGTCCCATGCACAAATGAACCAATAGCAACCAAGACTCAGTTACAACAGGAAGGTCCCCATAACATGCACAAGAGACATTCCTAGAGCACTGAGCTCAGGTGATCAGGAAAATTGCCCCACTGGGTCCCACAGGACACCTACTACATAAGGCCACCCTAAAAAGACTAAGAGTCATAATGGATCTACCTAATACCAAGAAACAAACACAAAGAGGCAGCCAAAATGGGGAAACAAAGAAACATGCCCAAAATGAAATAACAGGAGAATTCTACAGAGAAAGAGCTAAATGAAGTGGATGCAAGCAATTTATCAGATATAGAGTACAAAATAATAGTTATAAGGTAGATCAACAGCATGAAAAAGGAAATAGAAACCATAATCAAGGACCAGACAGAAGTAAAAAATACAATATCTGAAATGCAGACTACACAAGAAGGAATAAATAGTAGGTTGGATAAAACAGAGGATTGAATCACCTATTTAGAAGACAAGGTAGAAAAAAAACACCCAATCAGAGAAGCATAAAGAAAAAAAAATTTTTAAATGAGGATAGTTTAAGGGACCTTTGAGGCAACATGAATCATAACAACATCTGCATCACAGGAATATCAGAGCGGGAAGGGAGAGAGCAAGGGATCAAGAACCTATTTGAAGAAATAATGACTGAAAATTTTCCTAACCTGGTGAAGGAAAAAGATACTCAAGTCCAGGAAGTACAGAGAGTCCCAAAGAAGATTGATCCAAAGAGTCCTGAAACAAGACACATCATAATATAAATGGAAAAGATTAAAGACAAGAGAGAATCTTAAAAGCCACAAGAGAAAGACAGTTTGTTACCTACAAGGGAGCTTCATAAGACTATCAGCTGATTTCTCAACAGAAACACTTCAGGCAAGAAGGGATTGACATGAAATAAAATGATTAAAATCAAGGACTTATAATCAAGATTACTTTACCCAGTAAGGCTATCTTTTAAAATTGAAAGAAAAATAATGAGCTACCTAGACAAGAAAAAGCTAAAGGAGAGTCAGAAGATGGCAGCAAGATAGGTGGGAGCAGAATCCACTTCTCCCTGCACACAGATGAGACACCTAGCCAATCTTCTGAGGAACAGAGCGAACAGCCAACAGTCCCAGCATATATGAAGATTGGAGACCAGGATTTGTAAAGCACATTGAAAAAAACACAGTAAGAGCGTGTTTCAGGACAATAAGGTCCCTGGGACCAGCGCAGGAACTAGGGTGCCTGCAGCCCCAGGCCCTGTACCCACTGGGTCTGCCGTAGGATTCTTGGGAGAGAGCTGGGTCAATGGCTCCCTCCCCTGCCAAACAAGGTTTGAGCAGCACCAGGAAAGACCTAGATGCTTGAAGTCGCAAGGGGTGAATGAGGATCAAGTGGCAAAAATACAGGGGCTGTGTGCACCCACTGAGACTCTGGGCAACAGCTGGGGAGAGTTGGACCGTGAGGGACCCAGACCCAGTCAGTCCCCTATCTGATTGCAGAACTGTGCTGTGTGGGAGGCCAGGCACTTGTCTGGAGTGGCAGGCTTCAGCAGAAGGAATTTTTCAAAAAGAAAAGAACAAAAAGGCACTCAGTGGCTCTTTGGAGAATTCTCCTGCAGCAGCCCCACCGGCCTACTGCTTCCCTTCCCCCACCCAGCCACGCAGCACTCCCATGGTGTCATGGAAGGCCCCGCACTTACACCCGAAGCCCCAGGAAGACAAGCACCTGAACCTGTGGGACCTGAGGCCACCCATCCCCTCCTGTCCCAGTAGCGGAAGCCAGGTGCACACGGCCACAGCCCCAGAGACAGTGTGCACCCAAACCTGGGGAACCGGAGGCCATCCATCCTGTCCCGTCCTGGTAGTGGAGGCCAAGCACACACGACCAGAACCCTGGGGGGGAGCATGCCTGACACCACTACTCAGAGGCACCCCACACCCAACCCCGGCACTCCGGGGGAAGCATCAGAGGAGGTGCGCACCTACATCCTCAGCACCATCGGCACCCCACTGGTTCCTTAAGAGGAAGGCATAGACACCCCAGCAGAGGAGAACTGCAGGGCTCCGGGAGTCAGCAATCCCCAGAAAGACTTAACTCTGTGGGGCTACTGAACTAGCCTGAAGGGACTGTGAGAGTCCCTAGCACATAGGAGAGCAAAGATCAAGAAGGTGGTGTGTGAATTGTCCCTAATCGGAACACCTCAAGGACAGCCAGCTGGTGGTCTGAAAGCGTAGGTTGAGCGCAGAAGGTCACTGGGGAACTGGCACTGAACTGAGAAACTGGGCTGGAGGCTGGGCAACAGGGAAGTCTGAGGCCCAGGAAGGAAGAAAAGTGAGACCAATTCCCCCTAAGCCTGATGCAGCCAGGAAGACCAGCAGGACTGGCTTGGCCGGTTTGAAGCAACCAGGAGGCTTTTTTTTTCCTTTGGTTTTATTTGTTTTTATTTTTTTAAGTATTTTTTTTTCTTTTAACTCCTTCTTCCTTTCTTTATACTTTTATTCCTTCTTCTTTCCTTCTTTTTTTCCCCCTAAATTCCCACAAGTGAGGCAATAAAACCTGGAGCTGTGAAAAGACCAGAGCTGGACCCAAAGAGAGGTCATCCCAACAGCTGAGACAGTGAGACAAATTTCCATTTGCTACTCCAGTGAATTGTATGTTTGTATTGTTATTTGTTTTCATTATTCTTACATTTTTTATTTTGTTAGTATTTTTGTATTTCTCTTCTTTCCATCTAGCCTTCTTCACTTGGCTTGTTAAATTTCAGTGTAAGACTGGTTTCCCTTGATCTCTCTTTCAGACTGCATTTTTAATTTTGCCATCTTTCACTTCACTTGTGTTCCATTAGCACACTATTCTAGGTCCTATACTTCCTATTCTTGTTATTCACATCACATAGATTATGTCATATGATTCTTGTTCCATAACTATTGTAAATAATGGCTGTTCCATACAACTGTAAATACTACACAGCACCCTTCTCAGATCTTGGATCACTTCACTGTTTCCTGAACTGCATTGCTGTTGTGGTTAACTCTGTTCTCTCACACACTACACCTATTTCCTATTCTTTATTCTCACTTTACCTCATAATCTGACCTCCCACAAGCTACTGCTTTCTAGATCAAACTCACAATCCCTCCCCTCCCGATAAGGTTCTTATTTCCTTTCCATCCTTTCTAAAAGTGGCTAGTTGGGTGAAATATCACACATAACACTATACATATTGAAAGGATCTCCTATCTCTTCTGTACGGGTTGGTACTTTAAATATCATAGAATAGACTCCCACTGTCTTAAACCATTTTGCCTTCCCCCTCCAAATGATCACCAAAAGGAGTAGGTGGGAACTGTGAACACCAGTACACCTGCAAGAAGAGGAAACCCACCAACAAGGGAGGCAACAACAGATAACAACAGAAGAAGGTGAAGGACGGAGTGGAAGCCACACTAACTCAACCCTGGACCTGATCTGGAAATACAACTAAATGGTGGAGAAAATACTAAGAACAAACAACTGAACAAGAGCAAGAGAGAATTTTCAAAACCCTGTACACACGGAAGAATCAGCTTCAACAAAACCTGCCCACACCTGCACAACAGAATACAAGACATGGTGGGCGGAGTGACCCTCAGTTAACCAGGTGGAGGGAAGGACTCACCAAAAAAAGACCCAATGGCAATCAAAACCCAAAGACATACAGAGAGCCAACATAAACTACAGCCCAAGACCAGGGAGCTCAGGAGATCAAGGAAACTGCACCACTGAATCTCACAGGTCTTCTACCACAGAAGTTCACACCATAAATCCAGGGAGACAGAAAACACCAATTTCAAAAACACAGGCTAACAAGAAGAGTCTCACAAACAATGGAAAGACAGACTTCCGGCCAAGATGGAGGCGTAGGTAGACACCCTGTGCCTCCTCGCACAACCAAAAGACGGACAACAACAAATTTTAAAAGAAAAAACAACCAGAACTGACAGAAAATCGAACCGTACGGAAGTCCGACAACCAAGAAACTAAGAAACATACATCCAGACCGGTAGGAGGGGCGGAGAGGACTCGCGTGGCGGGGCGGCGGCGGGCGGATCCGGGAAGGGCGCGGCTGGCCGGGAGAGGTGGTGGCTGCGGCCCGAGCGTCCCACTCCCTCGTGAGGATAAACGGGGAGGAACGGCTCGGGAGCGGGACGGACCCCGCAGCCCAGAGTTCCGGCGCCGGGAGGTGATGCCTCAAAGCCTCTGATTGAAAACTCCTGTGGGGGTTGAGGCGGCGGTAGCGGGAGAAACTCCCGGCCTCACAGGAGAGCTCGTTGGAGAGACCCACAGGGTCCTGGAGCGTACACAGCCCTCCCACCGGGGATCAGCGCCGGAGCCAGCACCAGAGGGGCCCGGTTGGACTGTGGGTAGTGCGGAGGGTGACTGGTAACCGGCAGGGAGCGGAGCGGCCGCCATTGTTCCCTCTCGGACCCCTCCCCCACAAACAGCGTCACAACGCAGCGACGTGGCCGCCCTGTCCTGGTGAACACCTAAGGCTCCGCCCCTTACTACATAACAGGCGCGCCAAGACAACAAAAATGGCCCAAATGAGAGAACAGATCAAAGCTCCAGAAAAAATACAACTAAGCGACGAAGAGATAGCCAACCTATCAGATGCACAGTTCAAAACACTGGTAATCAGGATGCTCACAGACTTGGTTGAATTTGGT
>VMDR010026295.1:0-14082 GCA_007922815.1 Macrotus californicus
ATAGTCTTGTGAGAACTCCTTTGTAGATAACCCTTTCCTTTTCTCTTGCTGCTTTTAAGATTCCTTGTCTTTAATCTTGGGTAATGTAATTATGATGTATACCTTGGTGTATGCTTCCTTGGGTCCAACTGTTTTGGGACTCTCTGAGCTCCAGGACTTTCTGGAAGTCTATTTCCTTTGCTAGATTGAGGAAGTTCTCTCTCATTCTGTTTTCAAATAAGTTTTCCATTTCTTGTTCTTCCTCTTTTCCTTCTGGCACTCCTATGGTTTATATGTTGGAATGTTTAAAGTTGTCCTGGAGGTTCCTAAGCCTCTCCTCATTTTTTTTGAATTCTAATTTTTTATTCTGTTCTGGTTGAATGTTTATTTCTTCCTACTGGTCCAAATTGTTGATTTGAGTCTCGGTTTCCTTCCCTTCACTGTTGGCTCCCTGTATATTTTTCTTTATTTGACTCTGTATAGCCTTCACTTTTCCCTCTATTTTGTGACCATACTCAGTAATTTCAGTGAGCATCCTGATTACCAGTGTTTTGAACTTTGAACTCTGTGTCTGGCAGGTTGACTATCTCCTCATTGCTTAGTTCTTTTTCTGCAGTTTTGATCTGTTCTTTCATTTGGGCCATATCTCTTTGTCTCAGTGCAGCTGTTACGTTGTAATGGGTGGAGCCTTAGGTATTCACCAAGGTGGGGTAACCCACTTCAGTGAGAGAGGGAACAATACCACTTGCTTGGCTCTTGCCCCACTTTCTGTTACTTCCTCTGCTACCCATAAGCAAATTGAGCCTTTCTGTTGCTGATTCCCGGGTATGTAGGCTTGTGTATGTTCTAGGACCCCGTGAGTCTCTCCAATGAACTCTGCGGCTGGGAGTTTCTATTGCTGTTGTAATCCCCACAGTTTTTTATAGTTGGAGGTTTTGAGGCTTTATTTCCCCAGGCTGGAATCCGGGGTTGTGCAGTATGTCTTGCTCCCCAGTTGTTCCTCCTGGTTTATCCACATGCAAATGTGAGACCACACTGTTCACCCAGTCCTCCAGCCACTGCCTTGCCTCGAGTCCTCTCCACCCTAGCTGCCCATCTCCGCCCCTCCCTACCAGTCTGAATGAATGTTTCTTCTTTAACTCCTTGGTTGTCAGATTTCCATACAGTTTGATTTTTCTGGAATTTCTGGTTATTTTTTGTTTTTAAATTTGTTGTTGTCCTTCTTTTGGTTGTGAGAGAAAGCAAAGTGTATCTACCTACACCTCTATCTTGGTTGGAAGTCCAATAAAATATTTTTTTAAAAAAAGAAACAATAAACCAATACAATAAATTTGCAGGATGTGAAGTCAGTGTACCATAATCCACTGCTTTCCTGTATACTAACAATAACATTTCAGAATAAGAAATGAAAAAATTTCCTTTTACAATTACAAGCAAAATAATAAAATACTTAAGAAATAAACTTAACAAAGGATGTGAAGGACCCATATACTGAAAACTACAATGCATTATTTAAAGAGATTGAAAAAGACAATGAAATTGAAAGATATTCCATGTTCATGGATTGGAAGAATCATATTTTAAATGGCCACATTACCTAAAGCAACATACAGATTTAATGCAATGCCTTTGAAAATCCCAATGTCCTATTTTAAAATTCATTTTTATTTTTAGAGAGAAGTGAAAGAAGGGAGAAAGAAGGGGAGAGAAACACCTATGTGTGAGAGAAATGTGGATCTCTTGCTTACCTCCAACCGGGGACCTGGACTGCAACCCAGGCATGTGCTCTGATGGGGAATTGAATTGGCAACCCTTCAGTTTTTGGAATGATGCCCAAACCATTGAGCCACAGCAACCAATAACCCAATGCCATTTTTTTAAGGAAATAGACCAAAAAAACCATTAGATTTATATTGAGTCACAAAAGAGCCAAAGCAATCCTCAGAAAAAAAGAATGAAGCTGGGAGGATCACACAACTTGGCTTCAAATTATACTATAGGGCTGCAATAGTCAAAACAGCATGGTATTGAAAGAAACCAGACTCAGACCAATGGAACAGAATTGACAGCCCAGAAATCAAACCATATATATATGACCAAATGATTTCTGTCACAGGAGCCAAAAACACATAATGGAGAAAAGAAAGCCTCTTTAATAAATGGTGCTTGAAAAATTGGAAAGCCACATACAAAAGAATGTTCCCAGGTACAAAATTAATTCAAAATGGATCAAGACCTAAATATAAGGTCTGAAACAATAAATCACATAGACTAAAACATAGATACTAAAGTCATGGACCTTTATCATAGAGAACATTTTATGAATTTGACCCCAAAGTCAAGGGAAGTAAAGACAAAAATAATGAGACTTTATGCAAAGCTTCTGAACAGCAAAAACAAAACAAAACAAAACAAAAACTGACAACAAAACAAAAGGCAACCAATGGATTGGGAGATGATATTTGCAAACAATAGTTCTGACAAGGGGTTAATATCTGGGTTCACATTATTCTGGTACAATTATTCTAGAGCTTTTGGAAAATACTCCTCCTTGGAGACAATATAACCAGGTGCAATCTGAAATCTGAGACTAGACTTCTGTGTGGTGATGTACCCCAATTGGGAAGATGTCATGAGGTTGAATGGGGATCTCACTCTAACAAATGTCATCTTTGAATGACTGCCTGAAATGTTCTAAGGAGAGCTGTATTACAAAATCTGGGAGTTAGATATATGTAAATTATATGAGATGGAGAGATCACATTTTAAACTTTTATTATTCATTTGTAACTTACTGAAACAATGAATGTTTGATATTCAACATTCACATAACTAAATAAATATAAAATAACTTTAAGTTCTGTATCTAGGTTCATGTAAGCAAAAACATTCTGTAGGAAAGACAGATTTGAGGACATACATGATCCTGAGTATGAATGTCTGGGCACAAGAGGCAGTATTTCAGACTTTCAAGGTAGTGGACCTGGTGATCAAAGTCAAGGTCTCCAAATATTAAAGGGGGAGGGACCCAGGTAATTATGGGGTTACACATGGAACAAACAGAACATTTCATTAAGGTAAGTATATATGATGTAAGGTGGGTTGGAAAATAGCATGGCAGGGTAAAGCAGAGAGACCTAGAGTGCCAAGATGGGTGGAGGGACCTTTTGGGCTGGTGGATGCAGGAGGGACCATAGACACACTCTCTTGAAGGTGTGCCCTCCCCCACCCTCAGAAACCTTTTGTGACTCATGAATGCTCTGTGAGGAGGGCCTGGCAATAAAGTCAGGAGTCTGCACTCTCAGAGCCCAGTTGCCTCAGGCAGCTTTGCCATTTAGAAAATGACATTCAGCCAGTTTCTGAATAGCCTCTCAGAGCTTTATCTGAGCTTTTACTCAGAATCTTTAGATTGTAGCCACACCCTAATTTACATCTCTGTGTTGTGGTTGCTCCTCCTCTTCTTTTGTTTTCTGGTGAAAATATCAATCTTCTGGGAAAATGAACACACACAAAAGGTAAAAAACCCTGGGACAGCACCCAAAGAGATTCATTATTGTTGTTTCCATTTCTAGTCTCACATTTATAAGTGAGTTTAGTTGGGTTAGAGAGCTACCTAAGATGGGACATTTGAGGAGGCAATAGAATGTCACTCTTCTAAGGGGAGAGACCAGGCAGGGCTAGGAGTTTAGGGAGGACTCAAGTTACTATCTGAAGTTCACACACCATCTGGGTGTGGTGGAGGATTCCTTAATAAAACCCCAAACAGTAATTTCATGGCCCTGGGTTGGGTTATTTTGAGTTAGGGAATCTCTGCAGAAAATCCAAGTTCTCTAATACTTTGCCATGAGTCATATTCCCATGTCAAGCCTCACTAGACAGGCCTTGCCTTGTATCGGGCTGATCAGGAGAGCAGTGCTGAGCTTCTGAGAGCCTCTGAGCAGAGGCTGGAGCTTGAGTTCTGTTCTGGGTTATAGGGTCCTATCTGAGGGAGTATATGTGCGACTATTGGCCTTAGATTCTATGCCTTCCTTGAACAGAGGACTTCTGTCTGAGGATACCAACTATAAATCTCATAGACACAATGCTTTTTACAGTTTTTCAAAGAAGAAAACACTTAAAACATGTTAAATCTTTAAAAATTGATATGAAGAAGGAACACAAAGTTCCATTAATTAGTGATTTAATACTTGGATAATTAATGTTTGAGTTTCCTAGGGAGAGGAATCACAGAAATGAGTCCCAACCCCTCTTCTTTTCTTTGTTCCCAGTGTCAGAGAAGAGCCAAGAGGAGAAGGAAAGGTGGGACTTGGAAAGGTAAGGTTCTGCCTATTGCACCTGAGCTCCCCAAGGGTGACCCTTTCTCTCCTTTCCATGAAATACCAGGCCCATGATCTCTGTCAGTTACTAGACACAGTTCCTCTCATAAAAAAGAGCCCTCAGAGGAGAGGTTCATTCATGGGAAGACAGAATGTGCGACCCTTCTCAGATTCCCTGCTCTGTTGTCCCTGGGTATGAAGCAGTGATGGACCTGGGCAATGGGTGTTGCCAAACAGACATCCAGAGTCAGAACTTGTGTCCCCTGACTTTGTGAGAGTAGTTTGACTTCATGTTGATCAGATTCCTCTTTGGTGTAGCTACTGACATCTGTTTCACAGAGTGGTTTTCAGCATCTCATTTGATAATGTTAGTGAAAATAGTTTATTAATGAAACAACACACACAAGGGAACCATTTTAACATCATCATTGACCATTTGACTTCATCTACTGTCTCGTGGGGCTTTCAGAGTTTAATATGCCAGTGGTCTCCCATAAAGGGACTTCTCTGTAATACCTGTGCTTCTACCTTCATCCCATATAACCTACTCTCCTGGTTTCCCAGGTCAGAGATACCACCAGAGGGAAGAAGAGGATAAAAAGATGCTGATTTCTGTCCTTAAAAGGTGACTTGTCTTTCCTCCTTTTTTCTGATACTCTTTAGCAGGTTCTGTGCAATTTCAGGGATTCAGTGCAGCCTTCCATAGTCATGGGAGTGGGTTGCCATAGGAATGGGGATGTGAATGAAGGCCTTGGGGTGAGTGGTATTGAGTGCATTGTGAAGTCATGGATGTGGGGTAATGTGAAGGGGCAGCAGGCTTCAGGTGACCCCACCCCTATAGGCAAGTAGGTCCGCCTTTCTTTGTTCAGGTCCTGGCTCCAGCTTTGTACCTCCTGTCTCCTGCAGCCCCCTTGGCCAGCATCATGATTCCACTCGCTTCCGTCAACTGTTATGCCCAGACCTCTCCTGTGAGGTGTGTAATAATGCAACCACTGAGATGGATCAGCTGCTGTTTTCACTGGCCCTGGAAGATTCTACTCCCTCTGTGTCCCCTCTGCCTTTCTCTGCTCCTGTGACTAAGCCATCATTCACTGAGTCCCCTGCCTTCTCAGCAGTCCCTCCAGGAGATCTAATGCCACCACCTCTACCAGAGCCTTTCCCACCATGTCCCTCCATTCTCTCCCCTAATCCAATGACTCCATTAGGTGATTTTTCATCACCATCACCAAAGGTTGACTCTCTGCCATCAGTGCCTTTTTCTTCCTTGGAGTCTCAAATCCCAGTGAACCATTCCACACCTCAAACTCTAGAAGTTCCTTCTCTGCCACCACATGATAGTCAGAGTGAGAAAACCCCTCTGACCCTGAATACCATCTTTCTTGACTCCTCCATTACCCAAGACATCAACCCCATACCAGATTTGGCCGAGACAGTGAATCTCACAGGATCAGTTAGTTATAACCAGGTACCACCAGTTTCCATCTCATCGAAGCCTGTTCTGGAGAACTCATGTCCAGACAGCACTGGTGCATTGTCCACTCATGTCCTGGAGGGCACTGACCATCCAAGACTGTCAACTTCAGACTTTTCCTGTCAGAAAGCTCATGCAAAAGACTCATTGCCTTCCACTTTTTCCTCAGATAAGAATGTGGGGTATGACTCTGAGAAAGACCTAGGCAGTTACATGATGAGTCTGTCAGGGCAGACTATAAGTCAGAAAAAACTAGAAAATGCCCTGAAAGTACATTTGAGCAAGAAGTTTGAGGAAATCAGTGAGAATCGGGTCCCTGCAACTGTGCGTAGTTCATGGCACACTACCAATCAGTTTCTGTGAAATCCCAAACCAAAATAAAACAGAAATTTGCCACCATCAGTGGGTGGGGACTACTGCCTGAATACATCCCTGGAGCTTTCCTACCCTGAGTCCAGTGCATAGCAGATGCTGGAAGCCCATATTACTAAGTTCCTATGAAGTTGTTGCGGGGCCTTTCTGCCAAGGTCCTTGCATCCACAGAGATCTTTAAATTGAAAGATACTTCCTCCCATTTTATGTTTGGTTCCAACTCATACTCCTCAACATGATTTCTGAGGTGCACCCCAAAACTAGTGGCTTCGTGCCCCTGAGAGGAAGCTCTAAATCTCTTCAAAAAGGCAAACTGGGAACATCAATTTCAGCAGGCATCTTGAATCATCCTCTCCCTGCCACCTCACTTGGGAGCAAGGAAGGACAGGGGACCCTGAGACAATCACCCTCTGATATCCAGCATGGGCTTGCAGAGGAGATTCAGTGAATTGGGGATGCCACACAGACTCTTTTGCCTGTGACAAACAGCATCATTTGCAATGCAAGTCAGAGACATTCTCCAGTAGCCAACATTCACCCCCAAAGCTGCCCACAATGCAAGCCATGGCCAGATATGAGCCTAAGGATAAGAGTGTGCATTCCTGTGACAGAGCAGGAATACAACAGGGCAAAAAGATGGAGAAACCAGAACCTGCTTCCATGGCAAACATAACCAGGGTTGAGGAGCTTTATGCTCTTTAATCCAAAACTAGTGACTTCTTTACAACCAGCAAGCTGGGAACCTCCCAAAGAATCAATGTGAGTGAGGGTGAAGTAGTAGCTGTTGTGACCACTGAAACAACCCCCATCCTCCCTAGCAAAAATATCAGTTCTCCAAGATCGGATAAATCACCAGAAATTAAGAAGCAATCATGACTGACTTGAAGTCTAAGTAGGAGAGCAAGGACCATAGCCAGGCCCAGGGCCAACCCACTGACATGTCCCCATGATTCAGACAGTTTGATTTCCAAAGCCTCCCTGACTCATGCTCAGGGTGTCTCCAATGTGGACATGGGAGCTTCTCAGATGCTGTATGTCCTTCTGGAGGACAGAGGAGTCACTACAGAGCAATAGCAGGAGCCTTGGCTCCCTAAGTATATCTTAAGTTTATGGGCAAGAAAGGACAGGGGACCCTGAGGCAATCTCCCTCTGGTACCCACCATGGGCTTGCAGAGGAGGTTCAGAGAATTAGGGATGCCAGAAATACAATCCCACCTGTCACAAACAGCATCATTGGCAGAGTAAGTCAGAGACATTCTCCAATAGCTGACATTCAACCCCCAAAGCTGCCCACAAGGCAAGCCTGGCCAGACATGTGCCAAAGATCAAAGTAATAATTACAGATATAAAGAAATAAGTCAGGGCAAAAAAATGGAGAAGAAATCAGAACCTGTTTCCAGACCCAACATGTCCAAGGAGACATTCAGGGCTGAGGAGATCAATGCTCTTCAATCCAAATCTAATGATGCCTTGACAATTAGCAGGCTGAGAATCTCCCAAAGAATTAATGTGAATGAAGTAAAGGATCAACTACTGTGACCACTGAAAACCTCCCAACAAAGATTATCAGTTCTCCCAAATCCTAAATCATCAGCTTTCAGAGAACTTAATTACTGAGTCAAAGTCCAAATAGGAGAGCAGGAAGCATAGCCAGACCCAAGGCCAACTCACATGTCACATGATTTAGACAGCCTGACTTCCAAAGCCTCCCTGACACATGCTCAGGGTGTCTCCAGTATGGACATGGGAGCTTCCCAGGTGCTGCATGTCCACCTGGAGGACAGAGGAGTCAGTATGGAGCAGTGGCAGGAGCCTTGAGTCCCTCAGCATGTATGAAGCTTGTGCCAGGGTAACAAGTTCTGACCAGCTGCAAGGAAGGTGATTCCTACAGGCTCCAAATCAGAAGAGCTTGGTGGAGTGGATGCAGGGTTGGAAACATGTCAACCTAGAAGGAAGAGACTTTCTACTCAGGATGTGGCATTAGAGGAGACACTTGAGAGCAGGGGACAGTCTCATTTTGAAAGCCTTTTCGGAAATGAAATGAACCACTTTTTTTCAATGGCTTCATCCTGGGATGAAATGCAGAAAGCAAGAAGACTCCCAGGAAAAGGGCAGCCCCATTTCATCTGCACAGAGTAGAGGCCCAGTTAAAAGTAGAGCTGCCTTTACTGGTACGACGAAAGCTCGGAAAGTCATGACAGATATTTGGAAGTTTCTAGAGGGGAAACTGGGCCATAGATACCATCTGCCCTCAAGAGCCCCTTCCCTCCACAATGAAGTTTGTGAAAGCTCAGCAGAAGGCAGCAGTGCGGGCCCGGGCAGAGTCTTTCCAGGGGCATCCTTTTAATTCCAGGGCTCCCTCCTGTGAAGTGACAAATATGAAGTCCTGCCACAAAGAACCTGCCTTTAGAGACAGTGACAGACAACTCCAGAAATTTGTGGCATTAAAGAACCATCTTTTATGTCAGAAGAGCCCACAGTCTGTGTGCTGCAATGGAATTGTGCCCCATCCAAGCCTTACCTGCAGGCCTCAAGCTGCCCAGGGGCCTCCTGCTGCCCTCACCACTGCTGAAGGTCCTGTGTTCAGAGATCCATCTCTACCATTTAGACAAAAATGATTCTGCAGAATTTCCAGGGGAAAACGTTTTCCACCCCCAAATAATTCCTTCCTTGTGGAGATATTGATTTGCCTTAATAAATGTTTCACTAATAA
The DNA here is from genome assembly GCA_007922815.1 of Macrotus californicus. Classification (NCBI taxonomy): domain Eukaryota; kingdom Metazoa; phylum Chordata; class Mammalia; order Chiroptera; family Phyllostomidae; genus Macrotus; species Macrotus californicus. The sequence goes on from VMDR010026295.1 coordinate 8,852, forward strand.
CGGTGGTATCTTTTCTGTGTACCATGTTGCGTGTAGGGGATTTGGGTTTCTCAGGGCTTGTGCTTAGCTGGGAAAGGAGATAGTTCAGCTTTTACTGATTGCTTCCTTTGGCATTCAAGGGGCCAATCACCCTGAAGCTCTTGTTGACAAATATCATGTCTCCATTTCTCCCCCTTTCCTTAAAAACCCTTTTTCTCCCTAATGAAGTTTGAGGAGATGAGCTCTGTCACCTACCTTGAAGCTTAGCCCTAATAAACCTGTATAGCAGCCCACACCTGCCCCCTCAAGGAATACTCAATATCCTTTTGAACAGTAGAGAAGACAGGCCTTATCTATCTAAAGAATACCAAGGAAGATACATTTTTAAGAAAATGAGTGAAGAAGAGACAGTATCTTAATCATTATTTAGAAGTCTGATCATAGGATCTCACAGGTGGGTGAACCCTCAGTGGGAGGGTTTGGAGGGATATTGTTGCAGGGAATCCTGAGCTAGTTGGGGTAGGTTCCTAGGAATAGCATACATGTTGCTCAAAAAATACATGTCATGGGTCATGATAATCAGTTGGGGATGCATACTTTATCCTTGACACTGATGTATCCCTAACGGAAAGTCACCTTGGGGAAGTGGTTCCATTTCCTGGGTATTTTTTCACATTGACTGATTGATGACTTTTTTTTTCCTGAGCAAAACAATTCAGCTATCAGTGGGAGGAATGTTAACCAGGCAGCCACCTACCTCCCGTGGTAAAATAAAGCTGAAAGGGAGGAAAAGATGCCTTGGATGAAGCAAGAAAGTAAGAACAAATGAAGAGGGGAAAGAGTGACCTTGCTTGTGGGACAAAAGTTTCTGCCTCATCATCCCCACACTGTGACCTTTCTTGCTCCCAGATTCCTCAATCTGATCTAAGCCCCACCTGCCTGAGGCTGGTCAGAGCACTGCACATCATAGTGATGCCTAACATCAAAAAGTCACAGGACTGTTCCTTGAAGACTGAAACAATATTTGCAGGGCTATCATCAGGCCTGGTATCCCTGTCTTTGGGGAAGGTGGTCTTGGTGCCTTCCTTCCATCCATGCTGATGGAAATATACAAGGTCTTGCCTTTAGCGTGTACAGGTCATTTATCAGGATGAAGATGTCACCTTTGATATCTTTATGGCTTTGGTGGAGCTATAGATTATCTCCCCCAGGACACCTACAGCTCATGAACCAGAGGTGAGTTCTGGACTATGCACCAGGATTAGAGATGTTTGGAGGCTCACCATGAACCTCCAGGGAATGCTGTTTTTGGCCAAACCTGCATTCATACCTGCTCTTGCCATAAAGGTTTGGAGAGAAGGCAACTCCACTTGTACAGACTGTGAGACAATAATGGGGCAACTGTCTTAGAGAGCACTTGAGGGAGTTTCCAGTAAGCTTTGCGAATCCTGAATGTCAAGAAAAAACAACAAAAAGCCCCAAAACAAAAAACCCAGATATTCACCACAATCCTCACTGCCACACATGTATCTTTTGTCCAGAGTTATGTCATTGACCCTGTGAGGTCGGAAGCTTAGGGTAACAAAGAAAATGCAGATTTTGTGAAAGTCCTGGGAAGGATGAAAAGGTGAAATGGAGCTGAAGGTAGAGGTGAGCAGGCAATGGAGGCCTGTAACAACCACATGGATGGAGCAGCCAATAACTCAGCCTCCCAGCTCCTGTATCATCTCATCTTAGGGTGCTTTACTTCCACTCCAATGCGGATACCAGTGCAGTTACTGCCCCACCGTAGAGCTTGTTGCCAGGAACACCTCTACCATCTGGAGTAATAGTCTGACCTTCCACCTTTGACCTCATCCCCTATTTTTCCAGCATATATGCCCCTTGTTAATTTTTCTACTCTAGGTCATTCATTTTTCCCCCGTACTCTCTGATAATTCATCAAGCTCTTGTTTCCCTTTCTTATCATGTAGACTTGGTCTATCAGGCAGCCAACTTTTAAAAAGCTCCACTACTAATGAATCCCTTCTAGTCCCTCTTTGGTACTTCCTATCTGGCAAAATTAAAACTCTATATTTTTCCAGAAGTGTCTTTCTATAAGTAACTAATCTGGATTTTATTTTATTGGATGAAATCTCCCAATTGATTCTACTGGTGCCCCAGAACTACCTGGAAATCATTAATTCATTCCACAAAACTTATCCCATTCTTAATAACATGTGAACAAACAAATGGAGCTTAGGTCCCTATTTCCTTCATCCAGTCTCTCTCCAAAGCTACTCAAATCTATTTCCAATCTCACTTTCCTCAAACTGAGTCCATCTTCGTTTGCTCAAATGATGTGCTGGACCACTGTTCACAGAGGAGTTAGAAACCATGAGAAGGAAACTTAACAACAAAACACATAAAAAAATACTTTCCCATCTTCCCTTCCATTTTCTGTCCTGCTACATGGAAAGACATTTCCCTTCCAACTGCAAAAAAAATAACACTTCCTAAAATCTCCATATTGAGAGATAGCTAAATTCTAGTCTTAATGGACTGATACACCCTGGCCAAGTATCCTTTTGCCCCCTCCAACTCCTTATGAGTTACCTAACATCTTTTATTTTTTAAAACTTTTTTTTACAAAGAAATGTTTAAACATACACAAGAGCAGATAGAATAATATATGTTCCACGTATCTCTTCCAACTTTCACGATTGTCATTTGGCATGTGTAATACATCCCATTTTTACAATACAATAAAGTGAAAAGGTTAATTACAAATGACCATATATGAAAAATATCCAGATAAAGAAACCTACATGAACATAGTAGATTAGTGTTTTCTTAGGGCTGGGGGGAAGGGGTGTAGAGGGATAATAACTAAAGATTATAAGGTTTCTTTTTGAAGTCATGAAAATATTTTAAAATTGACTGTGGTGTACCTATCTGAATATACTAAAAATGGGTGAATTGTATGGTATGTGAACTACAATTTCAATAGAATTGTTAAAATAAGTAAAGGGTTTAAAATGGATATATCTTGAGAATTACAAGTAGGGCAGAGGATAGTACAAAAGATGTCAATTCATTTCTGGAAGATGGAAGTCCAGGTGAGGAGAGAGTTAAGTGAGTAGCAGAGCACAGGAAGTACTGGCAAACTCATTCACTCCATAAACACCCGGAAGAGAAATGACCTGGAGCACCAGATAAGAAAGAAACTAAGGCCCTGGCCAGTGTGGCTGAACTGGTTGGAGTGTTGTCCTGTAACTGAAAGGTCTCCAGTCTGATTGCTGGTTGCAGGAGGCAGCCAATGGGTGTACAGTGTTTCTCTCGCATCCATATTTCTCTCTTTCCCTTTTCCCCTCTGTCTTGAAGGAGAATAAAATAAACCTTTAAAAAAAAGGAAAAAAAAAGAAGAAATTAGGGGTTCCATGCAGTAAAGATCTTGAATTTTTTATGGTTTATGTTGTGTATTATTTTTTAAATCATTTTTGTGGGAGGGCACGGGGAACTCTTCAGTATTTTGTTAAAATGTTAGCATGCTTCAAATGTGCAGAGGATTCTAGGTTTCTTGCCTGGGACAGAACCCGAGACAACTGTTGTGAAGTTGGCATTGCATACTTCTGGGGTCTGGGTATGGTTGTGGTGATTGGCTTTGGGAATCAAAGGCAGAAATCTCAAACTTCAGGTAAAATTCAAGACAACAGTCCATGGTCCATTTTAAAAAATGTATTTATTTGTAAATAATCTTGTGGAAAAGTTGCATGGATGGTATAACCATAAACCCTTTGTCTACATTTTCCTACAAATGTTTTGACCCATTTGCTATCCTCTCTGCTTCTGCCTCCTTCCCTCCCTCGCATTTCTCTGTATTTGCACACCCTCATATATACATTAATGGAAACTATGCATATAAACCTGAGCGTTTGAGAATGTTTCATGCATCATGTGCTTTCTCCTTGAATATTGCATTGTGTATTTTTTAAGAAAAAGCAGAGTTTCTTACATATAGTATTTATTCCCTTCAGTAAATTTAACATTTGGCATAAAACTTTTAACTAATTTCCCATTCTTATTCTATTTTTGTCAATTTATTGAGTAAAGTCCTTTGTGTATATTTTTTGTTTAAAAAGATTAAGCCTAGAATCTTTTTAAAGATTCAGTCTAGAAACACATACTGCTTTTAGTTGTCATGTGTCTTTATTCTTTAATCTGGAGAAGTTTCTCAGTGTTTTTAGGACAAGACCATTTTTGAAGAATATATACTATGTGCTGTTTTTATAATGCCTTCTCACCTGGAAATTTCTTGGTGGAGCTTAACTAGGGGTGTCCAACCGGTGGCCCATGAGCTGCATGCAGCCCAGGATGGCTGTGCATGTGGCCCAACAGAAAATCATAAATTTACTTGAAACATTATGAGAATTTTTTGTGATTATGTGTTGTAATGTATTTGATATATGGCCCAAGACAACTCTTCTTCTTCCAGTGAGGCCCAGAGATGCTCAAAGGTTGGCCATCCCTAAAAGATGTTTTTGTAGTTGTAAGTCCTAAGAACCATAGAAACAGGACCAGACTTGGAATTAAAAAAATAGCAGAGATGCAGAGATGTGTGGAGGGATTTTTCTGAATGGAGACACTTGCATCAGTCAAGGAAGGATATGGGAAAGGGGTGAAGCTTGAAATGTACTCTGCTTTTCCGGGGAAGATAGTGGTGAAGACATGGATGCAGGAGAAGATATGCAAAGAATGGAACTATCATCACCTGTAAAACTTCCCCACATGGGAGGACAAGGATTGGGTGTCTGGGGCCTAGACTCAGGGAGGGAGTGCAGGCAAGCAAAGTAAGGAGTTGACTCGGTAGGCTTCCTTCCAGTAATTTATATCTAAATAATAATGCTGAAGGAGTTATAGTTATTAAATGGCATAGAGAGATAAACACCATCAAGAAAAAATACATTATTGTTTTAAAAGGTATAGAGAGACCAATAGGAATTTTGGTCCAAAGTGAGAAAGTAAATTGGGAAAAAAGAATCATAAACTTTTCATGGAAGAAGTAACCATAGAAGTGGTTCAAGAAACACAAAAATGTATTGCTAATGAGTTGTGCTCATTAAGTTATGCTAAAGAGAAGCCCACTCCCTAAATGAAGGTTTGTTTGGTCCTGCAGGTTGTGGGCCGGTACAACTGCTCTGTAAAATGAAGAAATTAAAGTTTTTCAGGGAGTGAAGGGATTTGGCAGATAGAAGAAAAAGGGAAGAGCTGAG
>VMDR010026296.1:0-14079 GCA_007922815.1 Macrotus californicus
ATTCTAGGTGGGTTGTAGGTCAAAATATGAAAAAAAATTTTTAGTAAATATCAAAGACATTATTTTCATGTCATCCAAGTGGGAAACATGACAAAGGACATCAAACATAAACAAAGAATTGATGAATTTACATTAAAATTAAGAATTTACAAGCAAAGCTCACATTTAGAATAAAGCAATCTTTATATCAAGAAACAAATAATACAAACAACCTATTAGAAAAATAAGCAAGAGTCTGAAATAAGCACAACAAAAAGAGGAAATCCAGGTGTGATTTACCTGGGTCTTCTGCTTCAGGGTCTCGCCAGGCTGCAAGGGGCCAATCTGGACAGCAATCATCTCAGACCTTGGCTAGGGAAGGGTCCATTCCCCAATCTCACTCTCGTGGTTGTTGGCAGAATTAAATTCATCATAGATTGTTGGACTAAAGCCCTCAATTCCTTACTTGCTGTTGTCTGGAAAGCAACTTCAATTCCTTGCTGTGTGAGGTTTTTTACCATAACAACCTTCTTCATCAATGTGACCCAGATGAGAGAGAGAGAGAGAGATCACTCTTTCATGAATGTGAGGTCTCATAACTTTTCCCATAATCTTAGAAGCAATTCACAAGGGAGAGAGTTGCACAAACGTGTAATGTGGGGAACCACCTGGCCTGGTATCGGGGAATGGAGCCCCACAAAAAGCAGGCCCTGAAAGGGGCCAGCAAGTCTCCCTGGAAAGCCAGGAAACGCAGGAGACAGACAAGACCCTATACGGGCACAGGAGGTTCCCATAGGGAATCAGGCTTAAAGAATACATTATATCCTCTGATGCTTGTCCTGCTAAGAACATCTCTGGGTTAATGTATACCAGATGTTTAGATTCAAAGCACAGGATGGCCTCGCCCTCCCTACTTTGTGTCCTTCTGGCATCTTTCTGTCTAGCACACTCTTACCTGAGGAAGATCTCTGTGTTTCCTCAGTTGTTATCTATTGATAATATGTTTTCTATTAACTATAGCCTTTGGGCATTGATTGATGAGCTTTGCATGCATAGTGTATACCTCTGCGCATATGAACTCAATAAAACCATCAGGAGAAGGGACATTGGGACTTTTCTTCTCTGAGAGATTAGCCAGCCTTTTCTCCCCAAGCAGACCATGTCTTGGTAGTCTTATTCTCATCCGCAGCGGCCAGGAGAGCCCTGTGGGACAGGGTTCTCCCACAGTGTAAATACCAGGGAGTTCAATGACACTCGAATCACTGGGAGCCATGTCAGAAGCTGTCTACCACAGTTTCCTTGTAGGAGAAGGGAGAGGGTCAGTATTGCAAGGTACTATGACTAAGCTTCTGAGAGTATTTGTGAAAATCTATTCCTTGACTTACATGATTTACAAGGTCATACCTACTTTTTGAAAATTATCTACTGTAAAAGTACAATCAAATTATACTTTATATGATTTTTCACTTAATTTTTAATAATGAATATTGCTAAGACTGGAGTATAGTTTAGAATGGCAGGAGTAAACACAACTCTTGAATTAGAAGTCTAGAATACCAGATGAGTGGTAATATGGACTTCAAGCAGAGAAATGGTGACATTTGTCTGATCCTAAATGTATTTCAGATTTAAAGCGGACATGGTTTGCCATTGGATTGAATTTGAGGCTGGAGAGAAAACCAGAAATCAGGAGAGGTTAAAGGAGTTGTTATTTACTGATATAGGGAAGACTGTGAGAGGATTAGATTTTGAATTACAGAAGAGGGCAATCAAGACTTTTAGTATGGATATGTTAAGCTTGAGATATTTATTAGACACAGAGATGAAGGTGTCAAACAAGCAATTGAATTTAAAAGATTGAAGTTCAGGAGTGAAGATGGAGCTGAAAAGATACATTTGGACATTATTTAAATATATTCACTACAGCCACTAAACTGGGAAGTGGATTAAGAAAAAATAATCTCAAGAACTGAGAAGCTATAATATTTAAAGATTAAGAAGTACAGAGAACATAGAATCAGAAACTGAAAAAATCCCTTGCCAATGAGATAAAGAAAAACCAGACTGTATGACAGAGAAGGAGCCACAAAAAACTAAATGTTTCAGAAAAGAGGGGTGACTAACTTTGTCAAATATTGAAGCTAAAGATGGAGAATTGACTATATGATGTTTCATCGTGGACGAGGTCTTGCAAGGGGCTGAATGTGTGGGATGCTTGAAACTGCGATTATGGAAGAGGTTTAGTTAGCAGTAAAAAACGTCCATGTTGAGGTGAAATGATCGACAAGACACTGGATATGAGAAAGTCAAGAGTCCGATCTTAGGCGGTTGTCTACTGGATGCCAAAAGTCCGAAGATTAACAAGAGTAGTGATGAAATGGGGAGGAATGAGGTGCTAAAATCTTCAGGGAATAAAAGAGCTGGGCTAGCCAGGAACCCTGGAATGAGGGAGTAACGAGTATTATGATCTAATGACACATCATGCGTTTTGTGGTCGTTTTGTGTTTTTTTATGGTGGGGGTGGTGCTGGGAGGTGGCTAAATAAGAAGGACAAATGCTCTGGAAGTCATAGTTTGGAGCAAGAAGGACAACTAATCTACCTTATTTCCGGTTCTGTTGAATTAAGAAAGTGGAGGTAGATATGGAACCACCACTAGAGAAAGCTGCTGGTTTACCATTTAAGTAAATGAACTGCACTTGACAGCTTTAGTTCTCTGACTTACCCCATCTTTTCAATAGGTACATTAATACCCAATTTATGCTGATTTGTGAGGGTGAATTGAGATAATACGTATAAAAGGTGTATCACATATCAAGCTCAACACAATCATTAAAAATTGATAACTTTTAATTAACCCTAAAAAACACAAAAAATATTTCCTGTTGTTAATTAAATATATGCTCATACTGAGAAAGTTTTCCTGACATAAATTTGTAATGATATACTATCATTTATGCTGCTTTATTAATATTTTGCTTATTTCTCTTTTTAGTACTTTTTACATATGTACAAACTGTCTATTCAGGATTAAAGTATATGCAAAGTCCTTACTGTAGAGTTTTGCTCCTTAGAGAATAAAAATAATTTAAATAAATGTTGTTAGAACTATGGCTTTATAGACATCATATTCTAATAAATTACTTATATGTTTTTGTCCAGTGTTTTCATACTCTGTGTAAGGGCATAGGGCAGTGAATGATTTCAAAATGTTAGAAATATCCTTTATTAGACTTTTATCCATATTCACTGTTGGAGTATCAGTATGGATTCTGTCAGACAAACAGAGCCAACACCAAACATTGCAGAATATTTTTCATGTAGAGATTACATGAATACAGGACTAATGCAAATGATGTAGGGAAGCTGGGATGTGATGGTCTTGGAAGGGGGAACGAATAAACAGTTAGTGACTAGTTCAGCCTGAATCACAAGGTGTGAAGCACAGTAATCAGAACAACATGGTCCTGGCATAAAAAACAGACATGTAGATCAATGTAACAGATTAGAGAGCCCAGAAATAAATCTGTACATGTAAAGTTAATTAAGCTATGACAAAGGAGCCAAAAATATACCACAAATAGTGTTGGGAAAACTAGGCAGCCACATGCAAAAGAATGGAACTGGACCCTATCTTACACCATACACAAAATCAACTCAGGATGGATTCAAACTTGATTATAAGACTAGAAACTCTAATACTCCTAGAAGAACACATAAGCAGTAAACTCCTAGACATCAGTTCAGGCAATTTTTGGAGTTTACCACAGAAGCAAAAATAAACACAGAGACTTGTAAAATTTCTCCAAGGCCAAAAGACCAAGAAAGAGGCTGACAACTCCAGTATTACATCAAGAGTTTGGTAAGGGAACTTACATAGAGTTACACATCTTGGGTGGAGACAAGATGACATGGATATTCTCTGCTCCCCATGGCAGTTACTAAAGAATTACATAGACAGGGCAGATGGATCTGGGGTACTTACTGGTTGTCGACCCATGGAAATAGCTTGTCCCAGAAACTAACAGCTTGTGGGGAATAGAGGAGAATTCAGACAGTCTCTGAGGGAATGTATGGGAGACAGCTGTAAACACAGAACCAGCTCAAGAAGGTCCTATCCTGTTTAATGAGATATGGAGTTGCTTTTCAGAGACAACAGACCAACACTGCAAGTGATACAGCCAAAGTACGTGCAGAGGAAAGAACTTTGACCTCCAGTGGCACCCAGAACCCCACACACATGGAACCAAAGGACCAGGACATCGATGGGGGGGCTCCGCCCACAGAACCTCCCCGGTCATCGAGGATGAGAAATAAAAATGCCCAACACGTGATTTGCTTGGGGAGGGAAGGTAACTAGTCCCTCAAAGAAGAAAGGTCCTGAACACCTTCTTCCCTGCGTTTTTACTGAGTTCAGCTCACACAGAGATACATAGTATGCACATAAAACTCATCAACCAGTGCTCAAAATGCTACTGACATCATTTACAGATAATAGTTGGAGAAACACAGGAATTATCTCTGGTCAGGGTTGGCTTTAGGTCAAGTGTCTGTTTCATAGCAACAAGGCAGAACAAACCTCAAAGGAAACAATGTATATTCTTTCTCTGGCCAAAATCGGCCAGAGGAGTGTCTGTTCCAGTACAAGATCACAGCTGCCTCTTGGCATAGTTTCCTGGCTGAGTCAGGCTGGGAGAGCAAAGCAGCCAAGAGACTAGGAGACTTTTGCAGAAAGACTGACAACTCAGGCTATGACAAAGCCAAGGGGTGAGGGTCTTTCTGCCCCTTCTCTGAAGACCCCTAAGTCCTTCCCTGATGGCCTTTCGTGACAGTGCCTGTCTTAACTTGTCCCTCCTCCTTTGTGGGATCTTACCTGTCATTGGCTAACCTGTCATCCTCCTGGCATCCACCTGGGCCAAGCAGGGGAAAGTGAGGGAGGCAGGGGCTGTGCTCTTGCCAGGAGGTAATGTTCTGTTTCCTAGTGGCTCATGTCCCCAAGGCCTTTCACTCAGCTCTAGCTGTGGGACAAAAAGGCTACAGCCCCTGAAACCAGACAGGATGGCTCCCAACAGGACATAACTGGAAGTTAAGTTCCAGAACACTTTCAAAAGCCAAGGGTCCATTGTTCAGGAATATCTGATGTTGGCGCTCTTTTGCCAAAAATGGCCAAGTTCCAACATCCTCAAATGAAAACTTGCCCACCAGCACATCTACATACCACTTCCCCATAATACCTTAAAAACTCTTAATCCTTAAGCAAGATGGATTTGAGGCATCATGAAGTCTCCTATCATCTCAGTGTCTTTTTGACCAATAAATCTTTCCTTACTCCAAACTCTGGCATTTGGAGTTTTAGCTACAAAGCATTGGCACATAAACTTGGTTTTTGTAACACAATTTCCGTGCTGACCTGGAGCACAGTTTGAAATAGAAAAGGAAATGTAAAGCATCTTTCACTAACATTATGCAGTCTCTGAGAAATCAGGGCAAATACATCTACCAACCAATACCCAGGACATTATTTTTAGAGCTGCCTAGCTCATGAGCTTGCCTCATGATCTTTTAACTTCCTGTAGTGACGTTTTAAAATCCCTTTCATTTTTGGTTTGTATTTCATATTCTAATCCTCTGCTGTCTCTGTGTGTTAGAGGTAGATAAAGAGAAAAGACATCCCCAGGATCTGGTGGGGAAGAAGTTTATCAGAAACCAACACAGCTAAACTGAAGGACAGAGTTAGAACTCTTACAACCTAGAGGCAGCTTTGTTATCAGCTCTAAAAGATATCTGCTGTTGACTTTACAGTTAAGGTAAGGTTGGAGCCAGGGTGGGGGAAGGGTTTTAAAGGGTTATGGTGTTTTAAAAACTTTCTCTCCAGGATAGGATGCAGCTGAGCTTGATATGGAACATCAGACTTAATTAAAAACTAAATTGTGGTCCTGTCAGGGAGCAGAATTCATTATGTGCCAGCTCCATTTGCTTACTGTTGAGTCAGACATGAGCAAATGTAGAGACTAACCCAATTACTAGCACTTCGGAACCCTTTAAAAAATATTTCATGGCATTTTCCTTCTTTATACTTTTTTTTTCCTATTCCTACAGCTAGCTCTCTCTCAAGCTAGCAGTTCTGCTGATATAAATAGACATTTTTTATTCACTTCCATTATTTAGAAAACAGGCTCAGAGTCTTGAGTGAAATGCAATGCCACACAGATAACCAGTTGCAAGGCTATTTCTTCCTTCCTTCCTTCTTTTCTTTTTTAAATAATTTCTTCAGAAACTTGAGCCATGCTGGAGAGTAGTACGTCCCAGGTTCAGGAAGCAAAAGACTTTTTTTGCTTCAATACTGGAAGTTCTAGTTTATCCCATGTATTCTATTGCAGACAAAATTGCACCCTGGACATGGCCTCAGAGACCCACATGTCAGGCCCAATGTGCCTCATTGAGAACACTAACGGGGAACTAATAGTTAATCCCGAGGCTTTGAAGATCCTGTCTGCCATCACCCAGCCTCTGGTCGTGGTGGCCATTGTGGGCCTCTACCGCACAGGCAAATCTTACCTGATGAACAAGCTGGCTGGAAAGAACAAGGGTGAGTGACACCAGCAAAGCTCGGCTGAGTGCCTTCTGTTCACCCCACACCCAGCATGACTATGGAGATATGAGGAGATAAAGTTAGAGATGGGGAAGAATATATTAAAAGGTAACGTTTGGGCCTCAGATGGCTAATTATTTTCTGGGATGTAAAAGGCAGAGAGATTTGTTCCTGAAATGTCACCTGTTTTTTTTTTTTTCTTTTAAACTTAGTATATCATTGGGAAAAGCAAAATATTTTCTAATCATAGGGAGTAAGACATCAATAAAATAACTTTTATATATAATTATAAACTATTAAAATTTTACTAGCATAATATTCTTGTAAAAATAACCTATCAAGTTGCCGACCTATGGGACAGTCTTATTTTGCCATCTTTCTATTGTAGTTGAGATCAACACTGGTTATCCTTTTTTCCATGTACACATCTTGCTTTCCTCCGGCCCTAGCTCAATTGCTAACAACGTCTCCAACTTCCAGACCCCCTCATCTATTACAACCTCTCCACTTCCCCTGCAGGCTTCTCTGTTGGATCCACGGTGCAGTCTCACACCAGGGGAATCTGGATGTGGTGTGTGCCTCATCCTGAGAAGGCAGACCACACCCTCGTTCTGCTTGACACTGAGGGCCTGGGAGATGTAGAGAAGGTAAGGAACAAGGATTCTTTTTTGATTAACCTTCTCATCTCTTAATATCCTTTACACAGAGATTATTTTGTATTTCCACTAGACCAGAGTATATCTTTTCCCCCCTTTCTATTTTTAATAGTCAAAGTTTGAAAACCTGAAGTGAGAAAAATATATTTAGGAGCCAAAGTCATGTTGGGGAGACTACACTAATGTGGAGCTAGGCAGTTAACCAAAATGCAGAAAGATGGTGTAAATAAAATCACTGTCACAAGTCTGATCCTGCAGAGAACAGTGATTAGCACGGGGCTCTGGGTCTGAGAAATTTGAGTTCGGTAGGGGCTCTGGCACTTGTAGTTCTCTCACATTAACAAACAAAGGTAAGTCTCCCTAAATCTTTGATTTTCTCTTTGGCCTTATCCATCTCATAGTTTGAAAATACACGAGCTTTTCCCACCTCTATGCAGGTGTTTAACAACCAGCCTGCTGTGGGTAGGGAAGGGGGAAAGCCTTGACTTGTAGCACTTGCCAGTTTTCTAAATGCTCCCTTCATAGCTTATTCCAAGCTCCCAAAGTGAAGTCACCAAACTCAGGATTTGAAATTGATGCATGCAATCAGCTCCTGCGGGCTGGTGTAAGCTAGCTTTAGCGTGGAACTGGTTCTTTCTTTTGAACTTCCCCTGTTGTTTAGTTCTTGTTTTGCTTTTGATTTACCATAAATCCAATATATTCAACCTCAGTTTGTGCCTTTGTTTCCTCATCTGTAACATGGAATAGTTATAAAGCTATGTCAGAGCATTGTTTTTTTTAAATATATTTCATTGATTATGCTATTACAGTTGTCCTATTCCCCCCCTTTATTCTCCTCTGCCCTGTCCACTCACATTCCCCCCCTTTAGTTCATGTCCATGGGTTGTACGTGTAAGTTCTTTGGCTTCTACATCTCCTATACTATTCTTAACCTCCCTCTGTCTATTTTGTGCCTACAATTTATACTTCTTATTCCCTGTACCTTTTCCTCCTTTATCCCCCTCCCCCACTGATAACCCTCCATGTGATCTCCATTTCTGTGATTCTGTTCCTGTTCTAGTTGTTTGCTTAGTTCTTGTTTTTGTTTTTGTTTTTTAGGTTTGGTTGTTGATAGTTGTGAGTTTGTTGTCACTTTATTGTTCATATATTTGATCTTCTTTTTCTTAAATAAGTCCTTTTAACATTTCATATAATAAGGGCTTGGTGATGATAAACTCCTTTAACTTGACCTTATCTGGGAAGCACTCTATCTGCCCTTCCCCTCTAAATGATAGCTTTGCTGGATAGAGTAATCTTGGATGCAGGTCCTTGCCTTTCATGACTTTGAATACTTCTTTCCAGACCCTTCTTGCATGCAAAGTTTCTTTTGAGAAATCAGCTGATAGTCTGATAGGTACTCCTTTGTAGGTAACTGTCTCCTTTTTCTGCTTTTAAGATTCTCTTCTTATCTTTATCTTTGGTAGTGTAATTATGATGTGCCTTGGTGTGTGCTTCCTTGGGTCCAACTTCTTTGGGACTTTCTAAGCCTCTTGGACTTCCTGGAAGTCTATTTCTTTTGCCAGACTGGGGAAGTTCTCCTTCATTATTTGTTCAAATAACTTTTCAGTTTCTTGTTCTTCCTCTTCTCCTTCCGGCACCCCTATGATTCGGATGTTGGAATATTTAAAGTTGTCCCAGAGGTTCCTAAGCTTCTCCACATTATTTTGAATTCTTGTTTCTTCATTCTGTTCTGGTTCAATGTTTATTTCTTCCTTCTGTTCCAAACTGTTGAGTTGAGTCCCGGTTTCCTTCCCTTCACTGTTGGTTCCTTGTACATTTTCCTTTATTTCACTTTTCATAACCTTCACTTTTTCCTCTATTTTGCAACCATTCTCAGCCAACTCTGTGAGCATCCTGATTACCAGTGTTTTCAACTGAGCATCTGATATGTTGGCTATCTCTTTGTCGCTTAGTTGTATTTTTTTCTGGAGCTTTGATCTATTCTTCATTTGGGCCATTATTCTTTTTCATCTCAGCTTGCCTGTTATGTAGTAAGGGGTGGAGCCTTAGGTATTCACCAGGGCAGGGCAACTCAGGTTGTAAGTTTTAGCGCTGTACGTGGGGGAAGGATCCGAGAGGCAACAGTGCCACTAGCTCAGCTCTCCACAGGCTTTCAGTCACTTCCTCTGCTACCCACAAGCAAATTGAGCCCTTCTCGTGCTGATTCCCAGATGGGTGCTTTTGTGTACATTCTAGGATGCTGTGGATCTCTCCAATGAACTCTCCTGTGAGGCTGAAAGTTTCTCCCACCACTGCAACGCACACAGGCTTTTTTAGTCAGAGGTTTTGAGGCTTTACTTCCCTGTACTGGAACCCTGGGTTTTGCAGTTTGTCTTGCTCCCCAGTTGTTCCTCCCAGTCTATCTGCAGGTGAATGTGGGGCCACCTGCTCCGACAGCCACTGAATCCTCTCCATTTGGCCCATCTCCATCCCTCCTACCAGTCTGGATGAATGTGTCTTCTTTACTCCTTTGGTGCCGGACTTCCGTACAGTTCGATTTTGTGGCAGTTCTGGTTGTTTTTTGTTTTTAAATTTGTTGTCCTTCTTTTGGTTGTGTGAGGAGGCAAAGTGTGTCTACTTATGCCTCCATCTTGGCTGGAAGTCCTCACAGCATCGTTTTGAGTACTAGATAAGATAATGTAAACTGCTCTGTGTACTGCAATAACTTTGCAAATACCTGACTAGTTATAAGAGGGACTGGTGAGTTAACAGTATATGTTCCATGAAAAATTATCAATGCTAATGACAGGACTATTCTATTAAAATTTAGGTTTCTTACAATTATTTTTGTTTGTTTCATTTAGCACTGTGCATCAGGGGTTTATTTTTAATGATTGTCCATCTGGGAATGCCATGAGACATGACTTTGATTTTTTCTGACTTCTAGGGTGACAAGAACAATGACACTCAGATCTTTGCACTGGCAATACTACTGAGTAGTACCTTTGTCTACAACACCATGAACAAAATTGACCAGAGGGCCATTGACCTGTTGCAGTATCCTTTTGTGATCTAGGATGGCAGCAAAGCCGGAGAGAACCCTTCTGTCTACCAGCTGCATTTATGAGTCCTTTGAACCAAACACAAAAATAAAAAATGTGGTAAACATTAAAAGAACAAGGAAATGAGCCCTTATATTTACTGACAAAATGAGGAATTGGTTATAACCAAAAGAGAACATAATGGTATAGAGATGTATGGTATTCGATATGGGTTTAGCTACAGTCCTATTTTCACCAATATTCCTTAATTGTATCTCAGTTTTGTAACAGAAGTGTCAAATCTGCTTAGGACGCTATCTTCATGTGATCTAGATAGAGTTGAAGATGCACCTGACTTGGTGAGCCTCTGTCCAGACTTAGTGTGGACTCTGAGAGATTTCTACCTATCCCTGAAAGCAAATGGACAACACATCACAGCAGATGAGTACCTGGAGAATTCACTAAAGCTGAAGCCAGGTAACAAGGCCTTCAGTTTTGGAAAGAGAGAGAAAAGTAATATAAGAATATCTCTGGGTATACGTGGCTACATTTATAGTTTCGTATATTTGCTCACCTGGCTAAATTGCCAAGTAAGTAATTAAAGTAAACTAATACATTCAATATTAAATTGTATTACTCCCTGTTCTTGGAACAGATTCCTTTTTTTTTTCCTTTCCCTGATGGGTTATCTTTTAACTTTTTGCTTGGGATTTGTAAAGAGGTGTCAAAATAAATAACATCAGGTGGAAGGAAAATGTATTCATGGGGAATCAATTAAAATGAATGTCAGTCCTATACTAAATGAATCGTATTTTCCTTCTCCAGACACTGATCAAAGTCATAAAAATTTCAATTTGCCCCGTCGTTGTATACAGAAATTCTTTCCAATAAAGAAATGCTTCATCTTTGACTTGCCCACTCACCGGAAGAAGCTTGCCCAGCTTGAGAAACTACATGATGATGAACTGGATCCTGCTTTTGTAAAACAAGTGGCAGATTTCTGTCACTACATCTTTCACCATTCCAAGACCAAAACTCTTTCAGGAGGCATCAAGGCCAATGGGCCTGGTGGGTACCTTTCTGAGGTTTTTCTTCAACTAAACGTAAAGAAAGGGGGCACTATTGAAAGTTTCTTCTTTCACTGTCAATGTTGAAAAGACATAGTCAGTTACTACCAAGAAAATTATATAAATCACATTTATTAAGTTCCAGGGGGTGCCAAAAACATTTCTAGAGATTATTTTAGTAATGCCTCCAAAGTAGAATAAAATAGGAGTATAATATGAAGAAAAGGTCAAGTTAAAGAGTTCTCTTCATAAGTGGTCTACTGTTGGACTTGAGTAATCCACATGAGTTGACAACCTTTGTTTCACAAATATAGAGGATACTTCTGTGTCAAAACCTTTGTTAAGCGCAAAATTAGGAGAATGTATACGTTCTCTGTAGAAATGGAACTTACTTGATTCAAACATTAAACAAACAGAGGCCCCAAGGTGTCCTTTAGGACATTTAGCAGACATCTTGGTCCACTTTTTTCCTAAAGACTCTATAAGTCATTGCTATACTCTAGAGCAACAACTTCCAACTGGTATGCCTCAAGAATTTTTAAAACATGCAATACTTGACTATTTAGTCAGGGGCACTGACCTGTTTTCCCTTAGATTGTCAACTAATAAAAACATGACAACAGCCAACACAACAAAAGCCATCCAGTGTGAATGAATCAAATTTATACCTATTTTTTTTTGTCAGATTGGCAAAGAACAGAATATATTTTTATGCGCCACAGAATTTTAGCAATTAGTTTACGTGTGCCATGAGTTGAAAAAGACTGAAAATTACTTCCCTACAGGGACAGTAAATGCAAACAAAAGTATGCAAAGGGCGAGGAAGACAAAAATGGAAGTTGCAACAAAGGAAAGGCAACCTGGTCTAATTGCTCACTTCGTGTTTTTTCAGCCAGCACTCACACCAGCTTTACAAACTGAAGTGGAAGGGAAAAGGGAATTCTGAAGGGAAAGGAAACCTGAGGAAGAGGGAAAGAAAGAGTAAAGAGGCAAAAGGCCTATAGCAGTCTAATCGATGAATATGCATAACTTTAACTATCTCCTCATTTCTCAATAGAAAAAGGATGGCATGAAGATGATCACATACATCCTGAGATTTCTCCTTTCTTTTCCCAAAGAAAGAAAGATTTGGATTTTTGGTCACACAATTTCCTAGGGGGGAAAAAACTTATTTGGGCCCCTTGAACACTATGCAGAATAATGAAAAAACACAAGCAATACATTGTTAAATTAACATTCTCAGAACTACCCAGTTTAGAGTATCACCTCTTTCTCTGCATATAATGCAACCATCTCTTCCTTCTGTGAAGAACTAGAAAGCCTGGTGCTGACCTATGTCAATGCCATCAACAACGGGAATCTGCCCTGCATGGAGAACTCAGTGCTGGCCTTGGCCCAAATCAAGAACTCAGCTGCGGTGCAAAAGGCCATGGCCCACTATGACCAGCACATGGCCCAGAAGGTGCAGCTGCCCACGGAAACCCTCCAGGAGCTGCTGGACCTGCACAGGGCCAGTGAGAAGGAGGCCATTGAAATCTTCATGAAGAATTCCTTCAAGGATGTGGACCAAAAGTTCCAGAAGGAATTAGGGGTAATTCTTTTTTTTTTTGCTCTAGTTCGTGGCGATTACAAGGTAAAATATTGCTATGAAATGCAAAATGGGGACTTAATTAAGAAAAGCAATTCTTGCTAGACTGGAAAATAATGACTATCACTTATGTAACCAAGATATCATTGTCATTCTGAAAACAAACAAACAAATAAGTAAATAAACATAATTATTCTGGGTCCTGTGAATTCTGATACTTTCATACACACACAACTCACCTTACAGTTTTACACTCATAGACTATTTTTTTAAATATTGTATTCACTTTTTTATTTTAATTTTTTATTCTTTTTTACTTTTTTTATTACTGTTCAAATACAGTTGTCTCCATTTTCCCCCCACCGCTGCCCCCCACCCCAGCCATCCCCACCTCCCACCCTTGATCCTACCCCACCTATTATCTTTGTCTGTGGGTCCTCTGTACATGTTCCTTGAGGACCCTTCCCCTTTTCCCCCCATTATCCCTCTCCCCTCCCCTCTGGCTACTGTCAGTTTGTTTGTTATTTCAATGTCTCTGGTTGTATTTTGCTTGCTTGTTTGTTTTGTTGATTAGGTTCCACTTATAGATGAGATCATATGGTACTACTTTTTTTTATTTTTTATTTATTTATTTTTATTTTTTAATATTTTATTTATTTTTAGACAGAAAGGAAGGGAAGGAGAAAGAGAGGGAGAGAAATATCAATGTGTAGTTGCCTCTCATGCACCCCCTACTGGGGACCTGGCCCACAACCCAGGTATGTGCCCTGACTGGGAATTGAACCAGCGACCCTTTGGTGTGGAGGCAGGCGCTCAATCCACTGAGCCAAGCCAGCCAGGGCTATATGGTACTACTTTTTAAAATTAATTTTACTTCTTAAAAAATTGTATTTATAAAGTATAAATTAACTTTCCTTTTATGTTAATCAAGTATACAGAATTGCCAAATGGATCTACTAAAAGATCATGTCTCCAGGTTTAATAGCATATACTCATATCATTTTAGCCATTTATTTGACTTCAACTCCTGACTGGGAATCTGAGGCCCAGTAAAATACTGAAATAAGGAATGATTGTAAATGAGTAGGTTGCATTTAAAATGAGATCATGAGGCTAGAGATCTGTAATCTGAAGATCACATCTAAAGCAGAAAAGCAAGAGGAAGGGGTTTCAGGTGAT
>VMDR010026297.1:0-14072 GCA_007922815.1 Macrotus californicus
ACCCATCCACTTTCAGAGTTCAGCCCTCACTGTCTGACACCAATGCTGTCCCAGATGTCCAAGTCAGACACCTGGGAGCCGTCCAGGATGCCCTGCTGTCTTCCTCCCCATTAGCAATGTAACAAGTGTAGGCATGGTTGAGCTCGTACAATTTATTTACTCCTCATATCTACGCTTCTCTCCCTCACCACCGCCATCCCGGCACAAAGCTGTAATGTCACCTTCTGTCCAGGGTACTGCAACAGCCTCCTCACTGGCTGGCATTCCATGGCCATCCTTTCTGTGGCAGGTCCAGCACAAACACTCTAGTTGTCACAGGCATTAATGATCAGCCCTAAGCCCCAACTCTCAGTGAAAACATGTAGGGTTCGAGACTCATACTACGAAACACGTGTTTACATTGCCGATGTGATTGCACTGTGGGTGTTCAGGTCCTGGAGGACTCAGCCTCTCCAGGATTGTGCACAGTCGCTTGTCTGACTCGGAATTGGGAAAGGATCAGCCCACCAGCTGTAGCTCCTCATGGACCCTGTGTCCAGGGGCATGGGCTGAGTCAACAACTCACCCAGCCTGCCATCCGCTGTCTCCTCCAAATTTTTATTATAAAACTTTTTCATACAGACAAAAATATTGAAAGAATAGTGCAATGAACACTTCTATACTCCCTTCCTAAATTCCATAATTCTTAACATTTTCCCTATTTACTTACCTTTATTTCTGTCTGTTAAAATTTCTTTTGAATCATTTGAAAGCAGGATGACATTTCAACCTTACACCTGTCATTTCCCAAAAATAAGTTCACTATCATAGCTATAAAATCCTCTAATATCCCTAATTGTCTCAAGAAAGTCTTTTTAAATCACTTTTAAAACCAAAATAAAATTAAGATATTTACAAGTTGTTTTGCTGTACATCTCTTTAATCTCTTTTAATATTAAACAGCCTCACCATCTTTTTTAATCCATGATGCCAAGTTTCTAAAACATCTGGGCCAGGCATTTGTTGAATATCCCACCATATGGTGTCAATTGATCCTTCATTCTTACATTTTCCACGAACTCAGAGTTCGATGTAGAGGCTTGATTATAGTCAGGTTAAACCTTTTTTCCTTTTGCATAAATACTTCATATGTGAGGCTGAGAACTTCCTATCACATCACAAAGCCTATAATACCAGGCTGTCCCCACCATTAGTAAAGCTAAGTTTAACCCTTGGTTAAAGTGGTGACCCTCCACTGGAAATTACAACTTTTCTTCTGTAATTGACGCTCATTCTCTAGGGTGGCATTTTGGGACCATATGAATATGCCGTTCCCCCACAGGCATTCATCTAGTGGTTTTCGGCTTGTGTTAATGATGCTCCAATCAGTTATTTCATTAGGAACTGCCTAATGGTGACTTTATATCATTCCTTCTACTACGAGAGCTAGCATTTTTCTGTAGAGAAGAGCTTTCCTTTCCCACTTCACTCCCACTGCCAAATATCACCACAGATTCATGGCTTTTAATTTCTTTCATTCATGTTACATAAATCATAATCATTACTTTGTATCCTTTCCTAATGCCTCCAACCCATGCTCTACAGTGCAGCCAAAATAATCTTTTCTAGAAACGAACATTTTCCTCTTCCTCATTCTCTCTCTCTCTCTCTCTCTCTCACGCGCGCGCACACACACACACACACACACACACACACACTTTAAGGGCTTCCATTTCTCTTAGCATACTGACAAAAAAGAAAAACAAGGCAAAACAAAACAACAGCCTTAACTTGGACTACAAGCTCCCGTGTTCTGCCCCTCCTCCCTAGGACAGCTTTACTGCAGGTAAAGCTTACCTGGCTCTCAGGGTTCCACGTAGAAAGCATCATGCTCCCTCCTTCTAAAGAGGGTACTCGCTATTCCTCCACCTAGAATGTTCTCCCCAAGGACCTCTTCCTACTTACCTCCTAGGCATCAGTTGTGTCTTTAATAAATCCCTCCTCAGAGAAACTCTTTTAACTATTTACCTAACTTTGCAGTACTTAAGCCAGTTGGATTTTATATTTATTTGCTTTATCCCTCTTGTATCCACTTGTCAGCATGCAATATGAGGACGAAAATAGAATCTATTATTTTTTTAAACAGGCACGGTGCTTGAAACATAGAAGCTCAATAAATGCCCACTGAATAAATCAATAAATGAACCTGCTACATGGTGTTATTATTTTTATTTACATTTAGAACTATTTAGAGACAGAATGGACATGCCTGTAGAAATGTACAAACTAGCAACCAAAGTCTCCAGAACTTATTATTGAATCTATACATAATTAGATTAAAAAACAAAGTTCTAGGCATATATAGAGGCACACTGCTGTACCACTGCTGTGTTTACCTTTTTAAATTTTTTATTTTTATAGTAATCTATATCAGTGGTCTGCCTTGTAAAAATTGGAAATACAGACAGCCTTCTACCGGGTCATCAGTTACATCTAGAAATAACTTTCCTATGTGGAATAAAGAATTCTCTCTTACAAAAAACATATTGAGTCACAACAAAAGGGATATTACGTGGTCAACTAGAGCTCTGATGATATTTTTATTCCTGAAAGTAGCTGAAGAGTGTTATTTATTGTCTAGATCTATGTGTAGCTCAGTTACTGAATGGATTTTGAAATTTCAGCAATAAAAGAAACTCTCAACAAAAGATAATTCAGTGCTAAAATATTTTTATATAGGCATTTTTCTAATATTTATGTTAATATCTGTAACCTTCAAAGCACATAATAGAGGCTTAATAAAATGAACCTTAATAAAATAGACTATTTATTTTATAAAGAATTTGGTGGAGGTCACTGGGGTGTTTTTTTTTCCTTGCTAACAGTGGTAAAATAGACAGACAGGCGAATGCACACTCATGTAGGAAAAGTACTGAAACACAATCCAGCTCCTAGTTGGTGCTAAAATGCTCCACCCTGGTGCACATGCGGACTGGACACATGGTAGCAGAGTAATACATTTGGGCAGAGTCTGCTAATCACAGTTACTAATACAGTTTCCAGATACCACTTAAGAAAAATGAAAATCCTGCTCTGAAAGTCTCACTGTTACCACCAACTTACAAAGAAACAGATAATGTTGACAGAAATGCTCCATTCTGGACTGGACTGTTTCAGAGCCCAGGTTGCAGAACACTGCAGGCTTGAATCTCTTCTCTTACACACAAGTAGCGTGAGCAACTGGTTACACGGAGTCTGTCCTATGTGCCTTTAAAGCATCTTGTGGACAATTTAGGCTTGTAGAACCGGAATTTTTAAAAAAGAGAGATGCTTTGGTTTTAGCATATACACCTGCTAATTCAAATTTCTGTCATGTTGTAAGTTGAAAGCTGTTATGTGGGTAGGAAATATCCTTCCCACAGACCGACTGACTCAGTGTCATCCAGTGAGACAGCAAACTGGGCTCAAGACCGGTGCTGAGGCAAGACACTTCTGCTCTGTCTCTTTAATTACACTAAGTGGTCAAGATTGAGAGATAGCTGAGCACAGTGGAATTTTACCAATTAAAAAGAAAGTCCTTCAGTGTGTGTATGTAGCTCACTAGTAAATTCTTAACCTTGAAGGATTTTTTTTCAGAAGGCAAGATGATTTTATTACACTCAAAACTTTTGTCATTGCATTAATAATAACACTCAGAATGTGTAGTACAACCTAAGCAGATCATAGACTGAGAATATCTCACTCTAATGATCATATTATTTCCCCTTTTTCATACATTCATTACTATTCTAATATATAAGACATAATATTAAGGTGTTTCTAGCACAGCTGTTAGAAAATAAAGGGGAAGCAGAATCAGAGGGGATTATCTGGTGTTGAAACTGATAAGGGTGTAGTATTGAGCCAATGGTCTCGGTTCTCACACAATATTCTTAACAAATACTTAAGGAATAGATTAGAAAAATGTTCAATTTATTCTATGAAGCAAATATTGAGACTATCACCAGCAAGTAATAATAATTTAGTCATTTAGTGGGAACTATTTGATTGTTTCCTAGATATTATAACCAACCCCACATAGAAATAGAGTAAAATTTTAATGTCATCTATTTCAATTTCCTTTCTAATGTTTGAATCCCCATTCTGGAGGCAAACTCTGAGTTGTTTTGCCGTTTTAAAAACATTTATTTTAATTGGGGAATGCATTGCCTTTAAGGAAGCTCATTCTAGTGTCTGGTAGATTAAATTGGTAAGTTTTCATCTTTTTTGTTTGCATTTATCAAGCATTTGTTAAAGAATCCGATATATTGGCAGTGGGTCAGTGTTTCAGCATGTCCCCTGCCTTCTGGAGGCCTATAGACAAGTAGGAGAGATACATACATAAATAATCATAGAAAATGACAACACAATCACACATTTTGATATGTCATCTGAAGGAAATCAAAAGCTGGCTGGCACACAGTAATTCTAAATAATTTAACACAATATGAATGAATCAATGGAGACGTGACGAGGGGCTACAACAGAGGGGCAGTGATGATTTAGACTGAGAAATGGAAAAAGGCTTCTTGGAAGAACTGACATTTAAGCTAAGACCTGAAGGATGCCTGAGAGAACATTCAGAACAGGTCCAGGAGAAGGCACAGGAACCGAATTATGACAGCTTTGAGATAGAAAAAGCCATGGCACCTTCCAGTTCCAAAAATCATATTACTGACACTGTAGCAAAATAAGCGTGAGGCACAGGTGTGGGGGACTGGAAGAAAGCTGAAGAAGTGGCAGGAGCCTTGGCAGCCTTATTAAGAAAATTAGATTTCAGTCTAAACAAAATTAGAAATCTACAGAAGAGCTTTCATCAAGGGGGATGAGATGATCAGGTGTTTTTTAAAGACTTCAGTTTGCTTTCCTGTCAATTTGCCCCTCACCTTGATTTCTATGGCTACAAAGAATAAGTCTCATTTTTTTGACTGTCCTTTATTCAGACAGCCGAAGGAAAAGAGAGCCGTAAGATCTGAGCACAGAGGGCCAGGATCATGTGGAAGGCTTCTGCTTGGTGACCGTGGGGATGCCCGGTACTCCTAGGCACTGTGGCGTCCTCTCTGATTTGTGGTGCATTCTCCTGATCCACCCACTGTCCTGTTAGGATGGGTATAAGCCTGGGCAGAGGCCACTGACCCCTCATGGACAGATTTGTCAAGAGCAGACACACAGGCAACTCACAGGAGGGCACAGTTGCACACCTACAGTTGATACTGAAGTGTGACTGCAATGACCATTTTTAGTCATTAAAGCTGACACTTTCCAAAGGGTACAACATTTCAATTAAGGGATGAGTAAGTTCTGGAATCTAGCACACAGCATGGTGACTATAGTCAGCGATACAGTATTGTATACTTGGAAGTTGCTGAGAGAGTGACTCTTAAATGTTCTCACCACCACAACCAAAAATAGTATAACTGTGAAAGGTGATGGATGTGTTAACTAACTTTATATGGTAATTACATATATATACATGTATATGTATGTATACATATATATATGTGTGTGTGCATATTTATTTTTATATATTTATATATATAAATAAAATTATAACATTGTGTACCTTAACCTTACACAAAATATGTCAATCATATCTCAATAAAGTTCTGAAAAAGAGTGACATTTTCATACCTGTATTAGAAATTGAGCTCACATTATTTTTTAAAGTATTTTCTATCTTTGATACCTTTAAAATATTTTAAAAACAGAAAACAGCTTCAACTAAAAGCACAAAGTTCACAAAAAGTACATAGATTGGGAATTCAAATCTGAAAGTATTGATCAGTTGTCTCCCCTCCAGGGCCTGCAGTAAAAATCAAGCCAGCTCCTTGGGCGATCACATTGCAGGAACTCAGCAGCGCTCTGTGAAAAAGCACCGTTGCAGTAAAGTAGGTCCTTTCTTAGAAATGGAGCAGACAAAGCCTTTCATTTATTATTCATGGTGCCTTGTGCCCATGTCAACTCCTGATTAATAATTAAAATTAATCTCATTACTGAAGATTTCATTACAGGATAATTTAATTAAATGATGAACTGGCTCCCAGATGTTCCCTCCTGTGCCATCTTTTAAGTAATGCTGATGATGACACAGGGATTCGCTGGGTATCGGTGGGGCCTTCAGAACGTGAATAATTGATAGGGTTCTGCCATTCTGCCAACAATAAATGATACTGATCACACGTATGCATTATCCTTCTCCAAAGTCACATTTTCCTAAGATTTCTGATAATTTTTTTACAAAGCTGTTCAAGGTCCACTGGAAATTCAGGGCCATCATTTTGTCAGTCATAAAAAATGTATCAATTTGCAGAACAATTTAATTCACAGAATCTACTCACTTTGTAGGGTCAGTACACAAAGAGTCTCAGAACTGAAAATCTGAAATTTCAACTTTACCAATGGAGAAGAATGTATTAATCATTAATTTATACACTTCTGGTGGAAAAAAAAAAGAGTTGAGGTATAACTAATAAAATAATCAAATAGCATTAAGAATGAAACTTAAGAATTTTGTTTGATTTCTTTATATAAAGTAACCGGTAAAATAATCTTACAAAGTCAGTATATTTTATTTTATTTTACTTGCCACGAACCAGCATAAATGAGAATTTATAAGTGTTCCAGTTACCACCTACTTCACTGTCATAAACATACTGCTCTCACTGCACTTTGCACAAGATAGGTGGACTGATAAATTCACATCAGAAAAAATAAAACCAAACCAGACTTGCAGTGTGAAAACATTTAAGGGATATTTCTTTGTTTACTTGGGAAAATCTGGGCTTTTTTGGAAAGCCACAGTGTATGACAAAATCTAGGCATCCCAAAAATCATCAGCCAAACACACAGGTTTTAATTATTCTACTTAGTTTATGTTAAGGACTCTGATCCAAAAATCAGGATAATTATGTATTATGACCTCAGTCTAAGACTGCAGGTTTGACTTTTGTTACTTCTACTAGCAGAGGGCAGATTTCTCTCAAATGGAATTTAGAAGATCAAGTTAGAAAATGTAATGTGCTCTTCCTATAAAGAAATGTATCGCTTCAGTAATGTATTTTTAAACTCCATTGTAGTTAATTAATGGGTAATTTAGGTAATTTGTTATTACAGAACAACCAGCTGTATTATCCTATCTTTCACATACTATATTCATTGGCTAATCAGCAACATAAATCATAGAATCACAGCAATTTGAAGGGGGATGTTATCTTGGAAGGCATCTAGTCTGTCTTTGAGCTGATGTGTGAATTCCTTAAACACCTGACAAGGAGACGTGACCTCAGCATCTCTACCAGTTGGACACAACTTTCCTAGGCCACTTGTTTCATGTTCTGTCTGTCAGCTGGGAGGATTGGAGAGTCCTTATATGGGAGCTTTCTGAATTACTTGAGACTTTTCACTCTCTTCTTCTCTTTATTCTCTCATACCCACAGCACTTTAAAGAAAAATTAAAGAAACAAGTTCCCAACTCTGGCCAAGTTGATCCATCTTCCTTGGGTAGCTCTTATTCATTCTTTTGCATTCATGGCTCCTTTTCTGCCAAATCATGTCTGTTCTTCTTTGGAGTTGGTCTCGAAACACCACTTCAGAATTCTTGTATATCATGTCAAGGTCACTTGCACAAAGAACCCTTATTAGCCCTTATGTACACTGTACCATATGGATTTATGTGCAGCTATAGACTGTACTACAAAGGCAGGTCTCAAGCAAATAAGACACAATGTTTGGGAAAATACCAAGCTTTTTGAGAAATATCAATGATTTAGCTCTATCAACATTAACTAGAAACAGTGTTACGAAAAGACATTGTGACTGTGTATGCGATGTAAAGCCAGTCATGAACATGCACAGCTGTCACAAAAATAATTACAGCTTAGCCACGACGGGATAGTTCTTAAATATTTCTACTAATTGAAGTTCGTGACTTGTTCTTTCATAGTAGACAGGGTAAGATTTCTCAAAACCATTATCAAACTTTTTTCTGTGAATTTGGGAAAAAAATATATCATTTGATTTTAAATCACCGAGCTAGAACTTCAGATCTTTCATGAGGAGTTCAATCACCATTAAAAAAAATTCTGCTTTAGTGTTTATAAATATTTTGTAGTAGCTACTCAACAGGTGTGAGTTCTAGACCGGGAATGGACTTGCCAGAATGTAAGATACTTAGGGTGGATATTATTTATGTTGGAAAATAGACATGGGAAAAAATAAATTCAAAGAAGTTTTAAAACCTTGAAAAGTTTAGGTGGTATAAACACAGACTTAATCACCAAGTCACAATACACTAAAAGTAATTGTCACCACTCCAAGGACTAAAAACATTTTTAAAAGATTTAGACAAATAAATAAAAGATACTTCAAAAACAGTCTGAGAAGAGAAATTTCCATGTGTTCGAGCAGCCCTCTATTTGCTGAACTGAGTGAAATCGTCAAGTTTTTGAAGTTGATATGAGACTTCTGTGTAGCCATCCAGCACCATTTGTATAGAATAAATGTTCACCTGGAACGGTCCAGTGTCTCCTGCACATTTCAGAATTTATCAAAGCAATTCCTCTTGAAGATCTTAAAATTCATCAATATTGGGTCTTGGAGGACAACTCTCTAGATGCACTTCTCCAGTATTTCTTAGCTATTTCTCTACATATACAAAACACTAATCTGGATTAATTTGTGACTATACATTGAAAATATTTATCCGTGGAAGAAAACTATAAACTAACTTTAAATATATGACAAAGAAGAGATAGATTTTATTTATATATATTATTTCATTTTCTCCCCCAAAACAGTCACATTATATAAACCAAGTACTTTATCTTTTCAGAGAATTCTCAGGAGAGCTTATCATTTACTGAGCACTTATTGTGTATTTAAAAATTACCTATGTTTATTGGGATGCATTTCTATAACAATTTTATGAAAGAGGTAATATTATTCCCACTTTAATAAAGATAAGGATATTTAAACCAAGATAATTTAATCAATTTGCCCACAGTTTTACAGCCAGTGAATTGGAGTAGAGATTAAAACCCATGTCTATTGATTCCATATAATAATGTTAACATATTTTTTAATGTTTGAAGTGTCCCACACTATTATCCCATTACGTCCTTACATAACCAACCCTATGAAACTGGTTATTCTGAGAGTCACTACTTTAAGGATGAGAAAACCGGGCATACAGAGGTGAAATAATCTCCCACTCCTAAGGTGTGGAACTGGGCTGCAATGGCGGGCAGTGCAGCTCCTTGGCATTGCTTTGAACCTCTGTGGTAATATCGCCTTCCCAAAGCTGTTGACTCCCCCTCCGTCCCAAAGATTATGTTGGTCATGTGATGATTCTGATCTGTCTTAAAGTCTACCATCTTGACCTATATGGACAGTGACACTGACCAGTGTGCAGCTTCTAGAAACTTTTCCATCTCACATTCCCCTCTTCACCCAGCCTGTCACCTGCACAATTGCAGTGCCCTACTAACTGGACTTGAAACATCTTGCTTTTCCTCCCTCCAGTCCATATACATAAGAAATAATCTCTGTAGACTGACTTTGTAATAAAAAAATTACTATTACTCAATTTCATTTCTAGAAATGGTTTGATATAAAAGGTAAAGAGTCACTAGTCTTTGTATATGTCCACTTACTGAGTTATGTCAAGAATTCTGACTCTAGAATTGTAAAACATAGTTTAGAAGCAGGAAATATTCTAGTAGGTTCTTATCACTGAGGAAAAGCAATACTTTCAGTCTGTTTTTTTATCTCCTGTGAATATCAAATTGCTTCCCAGGCTGCTCCCTATGTACCATGACCAACATGAAATCTCACTGATCTTTTTTTCTGGTTTTAATTCATGTTTAACATCTTTGAGCACTGATTTTAAGGTTCCTTGAAAAATATCTCTTTAATTCAATACTAGTGTAAGTTTTATTTGTATTTAACTAATAATAACCATAAAACATTCTGATTTCAACCAAAGATGAAATTATAGATCACTACATTGAAAAGAAGATAATCTCTACTTTAACATACATCTTGCTGGGCCAGTGGTGAGGCCTGAGTCTTCAGCAACAGGTGCCACTCGGAGGTCAAGAGGCAGGGACAGGGAAGATGAGAGCCAACAAGCAAGCCCAAAGAGTCTTGTTTAGGCAGGCACTGACAGCTGTGAAAGGTCAAGTGATGGAACCAGGCAGAACCTCAGGAGACCAAGATGCCACCAGAACTTAAAGAACAGAGGGCATCATCTGAGGGCTAGCTGCCCATTAGGAGCAGCACTTCAGCCACAGCAAAGGTATGAGGAAGGTAATTCAGAGTTCAGGTGAAGAGTTAATCGTCCTGTCCTCAAGCAGGCTAGGGCCCTTCCCAGCAGGGCAACAGAGTCATGTGCACATGGAGGAAGGGGCTCCAGTTCCACACCCACACAGCCCTGCCCAGGGTCTACCCAGGCAGCAGTCAGAGAAGAAGTCTTCCCATACCTGCCTGCGTATGGAGCTGAGGGCTCCAGCATCCCCAGCATATGTAAAGCTCTAGCTAAGACTGGTTCTGGAACTAGGCTGCTCCACACATCACTGCCTCCACATGTGAGGGAACAGGAAAGAGGGGTACAGGCTGCACCCTTTTCCCCAGTATGAACCTACAAAGAGGTAGGGATGTCCCCTCGGGTCTTCCTAGGAGAGGGGCTATGAAGCATAAGAGATGAAGAGGCAGACCATCAAACAGGAGCCTGTAGGTACAGCATTAGAGCAGAGGCAACCATAAGACAGGTGGGTAATGATGGGAAAAGTTCAATTTATCACCTGTGACAAGCTAATGGCTGGGAGGGGGCAGCGGGCAGGGTTGAGGACAGCAAACTAAAACCTGTTTCCCTACAGCTGAGCTAACAAACGTGAGCAGCCCATACATTCCTTTACCCGTTGTCTATGGCTGCCATCTTGCCACAATAGCAGAGCTGAGTAATTGCAACCAAGACCATATGGCCACAAAGCCTAACACACTTACTATCTGCCCTTTGTACAAAAAGTCTGTTGACCTCTACCTTGAAGAAGTATCAGTCTTTCTAGATGCAAACTGAAACATGGAAATAAGTGCAAACAGTGAAAATTTAGAACTGTAAGATCCAAAAGGACAGACCACAAAACTATCATAAAGTCAGTATCTGCAGCCAACCCACACTAAACAGATGTATCACACAGATGTGGGCATAAGCAATAATAATTTTGATACTAACAAAATGGTCCATAAGAATACTATATATTTCAGCTTTCTCTCTCCTCTCTCCTTCTCTCTGTTTTTTCCTCGCTCTAACTAACAGGTTCACCTTCTACAAGATCATATGATTCCGTTCTTCTCAGAATCACCACCACATTCCTGTACAACTCCCACTTTTACCTGCCTAAACGCACACACTGCACTGCTCACTTTATGAATGGGTTCTTGGTTGTCATAATGGCCACTTTATTTGATGGGCTAACCTGGCATCCTTGAAATGTGCCAGCTGGCTTTCAGAGATAAGACTGCCTCTGTCAATATAATTACTGAAGGAAGCTCTCTAAGTCCCCAGGAAAAACTAACGAAATTTGAAAGAAGGGACTAGGTCTATCAATTTGCTTGTTTTCAAATAGTGGCTTATTTTCTAATGAAAAACGTTCAAACTTTCTTTTAATTTATTATTATTGTTATTAAGATCCACATTCAAGAAAGTTCATGCCATTTTTCACTCAACAAGTTTTTACTGGGGACCTACTATGTGCCCTGCGGTGAGAACCAGTTTGGGCAAGAGAAATAACCTGGTACTAGTTTTCTATTTTTAACTTTCACAGGGATCCTCTATTTCCCAACACATCAGACAAACTCTGAGATGATTTTAGACATTTATTTTACGTAAAAAGAAGAAATTCATAAAACCAAACTGAAATGATATATTCCATAAGACAGAAGCACTTTTACAATTGAATACTTGAAAACAGAAGTCGGTGAATCAAGTATTATATGACTCTCTTTCTCTCTCTCTCTCTCTCACACACACACACACACACACACACACACACAAGCAGATTTTTCCCTAACTGGTGTGGCTCAGTGGACTGAGCATGGATTGAGAACCAAAGGGTCGCTGGTTCAATTCCCGGTCAGGACACATGCCTGGGTTGCAGGCCAGGTCCCCAGTATGGGGTGCGCAAGAGGCAACCACACATTGATATTTCTGTCTCTATCTTTCTCCTTCTCTTCCTCTCTCTCTGAAAATGAAGAAATAAAATCTTAAAAAGACAGATTTTAAAATTTTTATTTCTTTCAGAATCACGTTTCATTTCAGAATCTAAAACATTACCATAAATAAAACTTATTTACAGACACTGTTTTAGGGGGGCAGAATACATTATAAATTCTCTGTCATATAAAGAGATGCACTGTATAATAATTAATGTCCTCTTCCAAATTTGAGAACTTTGTTTCTAACATGAAGCTACAGAAAGAGTGTTTTGACAGCAGTGGAGAAGTTGTGTGCATTTTATATGAACCGGTATCCAATATTCAAGTTGTCTTTGAAAAGTTGAGGCATTGATTTTTCAAAAGAAGTAATCATTAATATTTGAACTTGTTCAAATAGAGATGGAGATTTAAAAAAAATAATAGAAGATGAGTTTTAGCCCCAAACAGCTATATTATTATCCAATAAATAAAAGTGGCCCCCCCAATATCCAGATACCACTTTATGAAGCTTCTTATGGATCTGTATTAAGAACTTTGCATTTGTACCACCTCTTCCTGATGTGTGCCTTAAACCTCAGAGAGACTATAAAGCATTTGTAAGATTACAGAAATAACTGTGGTAATTCCTTTCTTATTTGTGTCTACATGAGCCCATAAAACATAGTCACTGGAAAACAAATCTTTGAAAGCAATAACACTTGCTATGTATTCACTACTATTCCTCTCCATCTCCCTGTTCCCGCACACACATCCCTCCCTGCACACACATGCTCTGCCCATAATAATTTTCACCTCCACTAGAACCACATTATCAACTACGGCTACATCCAGGCAAAAAAGTCCACATTTGTACTAAGCCATTTGGTGATACAATCATTCCAACTAAGTAATACATGTGGATGTTTTAACTGTTATTAACCAAAGTTCACTAATTTCATAGTCTCTAAATTATATTAAAATACCAACACATTGTGCCTTATAAAAATTTTGAAAGAAGCTGCAGCAGGACTTTTTCACTTTGGTTGAAATCCAGACTCAGAAACCTAGGCAACGCTCTGCAGTTCACAGTCTCAGAGCCCTTCCTGGAGTCACTTAAATTCTTAATGTCTTAATTACTTGCACTTATTAAATAATTGAAACTCTCTAATAAACAAAAGATGAGATGGTTCTCCTGTCTGACCAACATGATGGAATGAGTTTATTCAAAAAAGAGAAAAACAAGAGTTATATTGGCTTGGGGAAATACGGTAATGAGTAGAAAAATGTGAAGCCTGTATTCACCAAGGGTTTCTGACCCTTACACACACAAGAGAGATTTTGTATTGATATATGCACATACAGAAATATAGAATAAAAATGAGTTTGGTCCTGAAAAACTGATAATATTTACATGTAGAAACAATGCCTAGAATCACAAGCCCTCAAAGATAGGGTAATTGGAAATCACTTTGTCATATCTCACTAGTAGCAGGTATGTCCAGTCCATGCATTTAAATTCTGTGATGCATACAAAATCTAAATGTGTTTGTAAAATATCCTTTATGCTTCCAGTTTTAATTAAAGTTCTGTATATTGCAAAGCATACTTCTTCTGAATTTCTCTTTTATGTGTCTATTTACAAGATCTATTGCTGTTATAGTGTAATAGTCAAGATACAGTCTTACGCTATACATGTACAGTTGTGAGTATGCAAAGCATAGTTTATTCTTGTATTATTACTTATTAATTATTGTATTATTTTCCATAGGAACAACTGTAAATCTACTTTATCCCCACCCTGTATTTAAGGATCTATTTCAGTATATAGAAAAATGAATCCAAATGGATGCAATGGGATAAAA
>VMDR010026298.1:0-14083 GCA_007922815.1 Macrotus californicus
GGGAGGGGGGTGGGATTGGCTGGGGTGGCGGGGGAAGTAGTGGGGGGAAAATGCAGACAACTGTAAATGAACAATAAAGTAATTTAAAAAATTAAAAAATTAAAAAATAAAAGAACTAGAGGAACAAAAACAAAGCTCAGAGCAAGTAGAAGGAAGGAAATAATCAAGATCAGAGAAGAATTAAATGATAGAAGACTAAATTCAAAAAAATCAATGAATCCAGGAGCTGGTTCTTTGAAAAGATAATCAAAACTGACAAACCTTTAACCAGACTCATCACAAAAAAAAAGAGTAACCAAAAAAAATAAAATCAGAAATGAGAGAGAAGAGGTAAGAACTAATACCACAGAAATACAAAGGATTGTAAGAAATTACTATGAACAACTATATGCCAAGAAATTGGACAACCTGGGCAAAATGGATACATTTCTAAAACATACAATCTTCTAAAACTGAATCAAGAAGAAGCAGAAAACCTGAGTAGACCTATAACAACCAGTAAACTTGGAGCAGTAATCAAAAAACTCCCAACACACAAAAGCCCTGGACCAGATGGTTTCACAGACAAATTTTGCCAAACATTCAAAGAACTAACATCTATCCTTCTCAAACTATTCCAAAAAATTCAAGAAGAGGGAAGACTTACAAATTCTTTTTAAGAGGCTGGTATTATCCTAATTCCAAAACCAGGTAAAGACAAAACAAAGAAAGAAAATTATAGACTAATATTCTGATGAACATAGATGCTAAAATTCTCCACAAAATATTGGCAAACTGCATCCAGCAATACATGAAAAAGATCATACACCATCATCAAGTGGGATTTATTTCAGGGATGCAAGGATGATACAATATTCAAATCAATAAACATAATACATCACATAAACAAAATAAGGGACAAAAATCACATGATCATATCAATAGATGCTGAAAAGGATTTAATAGAACCCAGCACCCATTTATGATAAAAACATTCAGCAAAGTGGGAATAGGGGGAGCATACCTCAACATAATAAAGGCCACATACAAAAAACCTACTACCAGGATCATACTCAATGGGCAAAAACTAAAAGCGTTTCCCTTAAGATCAGGAACAAGACAAGGGTGTCCTCTTTCACCTCTCTTATTCAACATAGTATTGGAAGTCCTAGCCACAGCAATTAGAAAAGAAGAATAAATAAAAGGCATCCAAATTGGAAAGGAGGAAGTAAACTGTCATTATTTGCAGAAAACATGACAGTAGTGTACATAGAAAACCCTATAGGCTCCAGCAAAAAACTACTCAACCTAATCTTCAAATTGGCAAAGTAGCGGGATTCAAAGACAATATTCAGAAATCAATAGCATTTTTGTACATCAACAATGAACTATCAGCGAGAGAAAATTTTTTTTAAATCCCATTTACCATAGCAACAACAAAAAAATAGAGTACCTAGGAATAAATTCAACCAAGGAGGTCAAAGACCTGTATGCAGAAAACTATAGAACACTGAAGAAAGAAATGGAGAAAGATACAGATAAATGGAAGCATATGCTACATTCATGAATTGGAAGAATTAACATAATTTAAATGTCCGTGTTACCCAAAGCTATCTATATATTCAACGCAATTCCTATCAAGATTCCAATGACATTTCACAGAACTAGAACAGATATTTCAAAAATGTATATGGAACCACGAAAGGCCCCACATAGCAACAGTGATCCTGACAAAGAAGAACAAAGCTGGAGGAACCATGCTGCCTAACAGCGAACTATACTACAAGGCCATAGTAATCAAGTCAGTATAGTATTGGCATAAACACAGACACATAACTAATGGAACAGAACAGAAAGCCCAGAAATAAACCCACAACTTTATAGTCAATTACTATACAACGGAGGAAGTGAGCACATACAATGGGCTAAAGAGAGTTTATTCGATAAATGGTGTTGGGAAAATTGGACAGATAAGTGCAGAAAAATAAAACTAGACTACCTTCTTATACCACACACAAGAATAAATTCAAAATGTATTAAAGACTAAATATTAGACTTGAAACCATAAAAACCCTAAAAGAAAACACAGGCAGTAAAAAGCTCAGACATTGCTTGCAGCAATATTTTTTCCTGATATAGCTCCTAAGGCAAGGGAAACAAAAGAAAACATAAACAAATGGGACTACATCAGATTTAAAAGTTTTTGGACAGCAAAGGAAATCATCAACAAAATAAAAAGACAATGCACAGGATGGGAGAACATATTCACTGATAAATTTGATAAGGGGCTAATATCCAAAATTTATAAATAACTTAAAAAATTCAACACCAGAAAAACAAACAGTCCAATTGAAAAAATGGGCAAAGGACCTGAGTAAACACTTCTCCAAAGAGAACATACAGATGGCCAATAGACACATGAAAAGATGTTCAGTGCCACTAATCATGAGAGAAATGTAAGTTAAAACCATAATGAGATAATCATTTTCATTGAGGAAATCACCTCACGGCTGTCAGAATGACCATCATCAATAAATCAACAAACGTGCCGGCAAGGATGTAGAGAAAAGGGAACCCTCTTGCACTGTTGCTGGGAATGCAGACTCATGCAACCACTGTGGAAGGCAGTATGAAGAGGCCTCAAAAATTAAAAATGGATCTGCCTTTTGACCCAGCTACCCCACTTCTGGGAATACATCCGAAGAAACCCAAAACACTAATCAAAAGAACATAAGCTCCCCTATGTTCATTGTAGCGTTCTTTACGATCGCCAAGATATGGAAGCAGCCCAGGTGTCCATCAGTAGATGAGTGGAGAAAACAACTATGGGACATTTACACAACGGAATTCTATCAGCTGTAATAAAGAAAATTTTACTCTTTGCAACAGTATGGATGAACCTAGAGAACATACCCTAAGTGAAATAAGCCAGTCAGAGAAAGACAAATACCATATGATGTCACTCATATGTGGAATCTAACGAACAAACTGAACTAACAAGCAAAATAGAGACAGACTCATAGATAGAGAGTAGGCTGACGGCTGAGGGGGGAGGTAGGGGGTGGAGGGATGGAGCAAAAATGGAAAAAGGACTCAGGGACATGGACAACCATGTGGTGATTGTGGTGGGGAGGGGGTGCAAAGGGGATAAATGGTAATGGAAAAATACAATAAAAAATTTTTTAAAAAAATAATAAATGAACAAAAGAACTTTTAAACCTTCAAAATGTTTAAAGCTCTAGAAGGCATATGACATCTAAAATGCAATCTTATATATTTTGGGTTAAGAAAATTGAAAAAGGAACCTTTTGAAAATTAAGTCCTTGTGCCCAGGAACAATTCTTGGGGTTTGGAACATCTTCCCAAAATAGTTTTTTCATTCTACAAAGGATAAAGAAAGCATTAGACTTAAGCAAAACATTCATATTGAAAATGCTAACAGTTAATGAACGTATAAGCTAGAAATTAATCCCCCAGAGCTAAGCCTCCGTAGGGTTAGATTCATTTTCACATGCTATCACATGAAGATGTCCACCAATGAGCCAAAGTTAATAATCAGTATATTAATAAAAAATAGCCAACACATATTGGAAACAGTGTGCCAGCCAATTTGTGTAGGCTTTTCTCAGAGAAAATATTAAAAATGGTCATCAAGTGAGTTTCAGAAACAATTCCACTTGATGTGGTCCCATTAGCTCACTTAACTGAAAGATAAATTCTGATTCTAAAATTTACTCTCTGATTTTTTTGCCAGAAGACAAAGGTTTCTGGAGAGATTTCTTCTGTAAAACAAACACATCGGCTCAGACTTCTCAGCACAGAGTAATGCAGTACCCAGAGCCACAAGAAATCCAAGGCCATTTGCCAAACCAGACTGACTAGAGCCATCAGTGCTGATTTTTAAAAAGCAGAATGTTTACTGATTATAAGAGAACTGACTGCTCCAGGTAAATTGTCACCACTAAAAGTCCTCAACCCATATTCACAACCCTGAAAGCCACTTTTGCCATCAAAAACATACATCCCAGGGTTTCCTATTAGAGGCTTATTTCCTGAGTGTATTTACACAGAAAAATTAATTTCTTCCATGAGGTTTATGTTGTGCTGGCAAAACAGAATTTAGCTACCGAAAACAGGCTTTTTCTTTTTATGCCATCTTAACTGCATAAAAAAGGTAGTTAGAATGTAATATTTCTGATTTGTATTTTAAATCAGGGTTGAAATATGCTGAAGGTTCTTAACACCAACTACAGTACCTTTGATGTAACATTAGCAATGTTCCAAGCAACAAGGTTAAAGACGAAATAATTATTGGCACAATTACATATACACCTGTATAATTCTGGAGTTTTTCAATATCACCTGAAAAAGAAATGCAATTCACATAATTCAGAAGCTTGAGGAAAAATATCTTCCTGTATCAAAAATTATAATACATTCTCTGATTTCATCATAAATCTGTATTACCTCTAAAATATAAAAATATAAAGAGGGAGATAAAAATATAGTTATGATCACATTAATAAAACAAGTATTATTGTGCCCAGAATTATGCTCATTGTAATTTAGGAAAATACTTTTTCAAAATTCTTTGTCAGTTCTCTCCATTTGACTGCTTTTAGGTAATGAGTCTGCATACCATTTAGTTGTTACGATTAGTAGGCATCTGCTTCTAAAGAGGCCAGCCTACAACACCTGCCAATCTCTAGCTTGTTCACTCCAGACACATAGACCCCCTTGCTGTTTCCTGAATTACCAAGCATGCTCATTCATCCGTACAAAGCACTCCTTTGTACGTGCCATCCCTTTGCTGAAATGCTTTTCCCCTTTGTATTTGCAGGGCCCTACTCAAATGTGATTTGCACAAAGAAAAGACCAATTTTGGCCATTCTAAGTACAACACCACATTTTAAGTCTATCCCTTCATCTTAATTTGCTTCATGCCACATAACTCATACTTCTGTCTGACCTTATATCATACATGATTTATTGCCTGTCACTCCCACTAGAACACCAGAGGTGAGGCTCCAGAGGAGCAGAGGAGGATGCTCCCTGTTCAATCCCTAGTGCTTAGAAGAATGCTCTATCTATATTTGTTAAATAATGCATAAATTAATTTTTACAATTATTTTAACCCTAAAACCAGGTAAACTGTTTCTCTCTTGAAACTCCATTATTGGTGTGCTTGGATCTGAAGACAATTTGAAATATAATAGTAAAATGTGGATATGCCAAATATGGTAAGATGAATCAGAAAATATGAAAGGCCCAGTCTATGATAATCTCTCCAGTTTTACTTTCAGAGGAAAAATATTTCCTTTAGAAGACTGACTAAAATTTATGGACTCACAAATATAGGGTCCAGCACAAATAATGCCCCTTTTTATTACAAAATTTTTTATTATAAAATCTTTTGTTACAAAATCATAAGCATGTAATTCTGTAACATAAGAATATCACACTCAAGCACACCATATGACATTTTAGATGAAATGTTCAAATTAAAACTATTATGGTATAAATTATTACACCATATTATTACCCTACCAACCACACTCACATAGGTGTTACTTCTGCCAGACCCTGTACATGCCCCTAAATGTACTTGGAGGGCAAGGTGCATTTATATACATTATATAAATATGTACAGAAAATTAATATATTTCTAATTAGTCTTTATGAAGATATACTTTATTGTATAGCTGTGTATTTCCCTTCATTTTGTTTACACCAACTCTTTACCCTATTTGAGACTGAAAATTTTATCCCCCAATGCACGAATTCAAAACTACCCCTGGTTATTCCCCTTCTTACTACCACCACGGAGCCACACACCCTGGCTGCATGCACCCGTGACACGTGAGACTCCGGCTCTTCCACTGTTTCATCAGAAAGGGAATAACCAGATGGCAACATTACCACTAAGTAGGAACCACCCATCTGTATACCAGGAAACTAAAAGTCAAAGTTTTACCTTGGGTAAAACTATTAATTATCTTCGGTTTCCCCACTCCTTCCATAAATATTGGGTAAAGACTGAATTGATACTTCTCAATGGGGATGAAATGATCTGAGGAGAAAAACATATTAAAGGGTCATTTTGACTGAATTAATATGAGTGAAATCTATGTAAAATAATTTTAAGTGATCCCCCTGTGTTTCCAAACACAGAAATTAGTTGTTATTTATGGATTGAAAGTGATAATTAAGGGAGTTTCAAAAACAAACTAAGCACTCCAAATTATCCTAGTAATACCAATAATTTTACAATAATACTTTTAAAATTCTACGTAGAGATAGGAGATAGCAATTTTTCAAAGACATGTTCCAGTGACAGCTACTCTGTTCAAGTTCAGACTGAGTTTTTTATTTCCCTGTCCAGGGCAATATGCTCTACCTCCTCTCCCCTGTCTCCAAATAAGCAATATTCCCTTTACATAGGAATTTCCCTTACTTAGTTTCCCCATGCCAGGCAGCTAGAAGACTAAAGTCTTATGAAATTCTATACAAGAAAGGTGGGGGTGGGAAAAAAGAATCTCCTTGCAATATCCAGGAGTCTAGAGTCACGGAGGGTGACCATCTCCACAGCAAAGCTCAAAAATGAATCTATCATGTGTTATCAATATACAAAAACATTGTTTCACAAGAGATAATTCTCTTTGAAGCCTAAATTCCCCAAGGTTTAAAGAAAAGCACAGAGAATAACCACCTGGACAACAGTGGTGATTAAACGAATTTACTTTGTCTCTTTTTACCCTAGTGCTAATGCTGGGCCTTGGAAATAAAAGTATGAGTCTTTGGGATGATATTACATAACAGGATCATGCCAATCCTTAGCTTCCCTAGATTTAACCCTAACTCAGAGTTGGAGAGGCTGTGCCACTTAAACTTTGTAATCACCTCCTGGGGCAACAGGTCTGCTTTCGGGAGTTTGTGCCGGTCTGTGTCACCAGGTCCTGGATTCTCAGACCCTCAGCACAGCACTCCTACTCAGTGACAGTGAAATGATAAGTTGGCACCTGACCTGGACAGGCAAGTTGGCAGTAGATATCAAAATCCATTACAAATTGGTTTAAAGATAAAGGTAAAGCTGAAAGCAACAAAAATTGTTCTCAAATAAATAGTTTAAGTCGATTTTGGAATAAAGTGTAATATGATCATTGAAAATAATGGTTAAAGGGAAAACATGTTGGTGATATATCGAAGGAACAAATCAGAAGAAAAGTGATAAATGACAGGTCATGATGACAACTGTGTAAAATACTTACATGACAAAGGATCAGATAAAGTAGAGTTAAATGTTTATGGTAAGGCGGTTCATTACAAGTATATTTTTTAAGTTTCATTTCATTAACTGGCTCTGTTAATTGAATTAATAATGTGTAGTATCATACCAATCCATAAGAGAAACTTACTAAAGTACAGTAAACTTACCATGGATATAATACCTCTTAACAGATGAGGGGATCCTGTGCCATTTAATTTCACTGTCTTCATTAAGAACTTTCCACTCAAGAATAAAATACATCAGATTGTAATCACTAAGTGATAGCATCCAGGAAAGAATCACACAACTGCTGTTTAAAGGATAAGCATTGAGTGACTGCACGATATTTACTGAGGGAAAAAGAAAGAAATTTATTTTTTAAATAAAAATTAATGAAAACCTCCTGATACCTTTGAAGAATACATAGCCTACTGGAAAAGGGAAGAAAGTAGAGGCGGCAGACATCTACACAAATAAATACAATACATGGCAATTGTTTTTGTATCACAAGAGTCACAGAAGCAGAGACGTGGGAGTCTATGCCACGCAGGAGAGACAAGATGCTACCTAACGAGGGCTCTTTGGAGATGGTCAAAGTTGTTCTCCACGGGAATGCTGCACAGGCCTGTCGGCCATCCCTTCGCAGTCCCTCCAAACTCCTCTCTCCCTCTGATGCAGGCATGCTTGCAGAGCACACCCTGATCATTTTAACACCCTCCGCACAGAGCCCCACTTCAAAGCCTCCAGGGGATTTCCACGTGTGAGGATAAAATTCCCGCCAGGTCCACAAGGTCCTGAGGCCCAAGCCTCAGCCTGCCCCTTGACCTCTGAGGATTTTCTGCCCTGGGGCACCCTAGTCCCCCTTCAGGTCCCCTCCTGTGCCGTGAGGGCTTTTGTTCAGGCTGTTCCTCTCTCAGGAGCCAAGGCTCTTTCCCCTTCTCTGGGAAGTTCAACTCCTATAACCCTTCCTCAAGAAAGCTCTCGCCCTCAACACCAGATCAGGTTCTTATTTTCTTTCCTTTTACACAGTTATATTCCTTCCCTGGGGTCACTCTCCTTGGTTTGTAAATAGGCATTCATGTGCACGATTATCTGATTAATATCCGTCCCACCTACTGGACTCTACGAATGCTGAGACCATCACAGTTTTTCTCACACTGGAATTCCCACCACCCAGCACAGCACAGCATTCAGTAAACGTTTCTAGAACATAGTGGTCGAAAATACCTTTAGTAGAATTATGTGCAGATGCAACAGAACTTAAAAGAAGTTTATACTATATGTACAAAGGGAACCATAATATAAAGCCTGATATAAAAAAACCTTCAGAAAGGCAGAAAGCACTCGAGAGTTAGAACAGGATAGGACATATGTGATTAAAGTAAAAAGCAAAGGCTTCACAGAGGAGATTGGTAAAGGTACAGAAACTTGAGTTTTCTATTAAAAATTTATATTTTAAATATATGATCCAGATTAGAAACTCCTATTGAAAGTGGTTCTCAATTCTCTGATTAATCAAATACATCAAAATTAACTAAAAAGGGTTCATCACGCATATTAAATGAAGTACAGGTTAATTTTCAAGTCTGAGCAACTACTTGCATCTATAATAATGTCATATTATTACCTATATATGTAATCCATATACACATGTACATGTACTTATTTTTACATATTTATATATATATATGGAGAGAGAGATTGAGATTGATTTACCTATGACCCCATTGGTCCGAAAGTATTAGATTTATTAGAATATTCTCACTTACAATTTCACTTTAACCATGTGCTACCACATGAAAACCTCAGGAACATATTACATAATCAGAGTACAACTCAGTTTGTTATTTTTCAGACAAAGAAGAAATAAAGGTGAAAGAGAGACTTTCAGATTCAGAGAATCACAGGCTTTTTGGAAGACCATTTAGAATGGGAGGAGCTGGCAAAGATTAAATATACAAAAGGGCACAGGTTTAGTACCCTGTGCTTTTTTCTTACCTTTGCTCATAGGCCATGAGAATGTTAAATTAAAATTTGCAAAAGAGGCACCAATCGAATTGACAGCCAGAACTGTAACGGTATGTGTTTGCTCTGTCCATTGGAAAGTGAATTTGGTATGATTTCCCACATCTTCTGACCATGTTCCATTTTGGGAAGTGCTATGTTTTACCACGTATCTTCTCACGCTGCACAATGAGTCATGTTTCATCAGGGGCTAGAATAAACATAAAAATGGATTAGCTTAACGAGTACAGTGCTTTTTATACCAACTGAGCTCATAGAGCTCTAATTCTAAGTCCCCATTGGGAGGCAGGGGTCAGACCAGAGGCAGCACTGCCTATTTCCAGGCTGAAGTACAGGGAGGTAGGGTAGGGAAGGGTCTGCCTCTGACCACAGGCTCAGTGAAGGTGCCATGTGGGTGTGGAGCAAAGGAAAGTTATTTTCTGGCTCCTGGGTTTTTTCTTAAGACTCAGAGAATAAACCATTGGAAGGTAACGAAGTATGGATACCAACGGGAAGTTTTTCTACCAAAATGTTTCACTCTAATTCTAAAGAAAAGAAAGGTTGACAGAGAGTTGAGAATTTCCTCATCTAAAAAGGAAAAAAAAAAAAAAAAACCTTTGGTTCTATAAAGAAACAGGAAAGTTGAAAAATGTTAATCATCACATATACTATTCCCAGTAAAATTTGTCACTCATTTTCCCTTCCCCTGATTTGCTGCCACTTCAAGTAACAGGGGCTGTCAGGACAGTGTGCATGACACCCCAGAATTTCAGTCCTACAGTTTAAACAAAATCATACCATGTCACTGAAAATTCCAGTGTCAAACACAGATTCAGTCCAATTCTATTCCTCCACCCTACAGAATACACCAGAATACATCACCTTCACCTGTGTCAGATAAGAGTAAGTGCTGCCAATCCTTTGTAAACTCATAGAAAGCTCGACTCTGTACAACAGACTAGACTAGTGCTGCTCAATTTCTTTTTTCCTCCTTTGTTTCTGAGATTCCTATAAGTCAGAAATATCAGAAGAAAAAAAACCACAAGCATCTATACATCTACCCCTGCAGGGTTTGAAATAATCTGGGTAAATGGGGAATGAGATTTTTGCAACCACTACAAGAATGAAATGTCTGAGAAGTCACGCAACTTTTGCATTTTGTTTTTAAAAATCTATGTCAGGCTGTCGGGGGCCAGGGAGGAACTGGATAAAAGAAGGTGAAGGGATGAGCCAAAGAACAGATACGTATCAAATATGTATAACCCATGGACACAGACAACAGTGTGGTGATATCCAGAGGGAAGGGCGAGCGGGGGCTGGGCGGATGCGGCAAAGGGGTGAAAATGGGGACATCGGCAATAGCATCAACAATAAAAATAAACAAAAATCTGTGTCAGTTTTCACATACAAATATTTACTTTTGTAACCATCAATTAAAAATGAGATAAACATCCTTACTTTTTGGTACAACAAAGTTCCTCTAGGCTCATCTTGTGTATTTCCTGTCCCAGTCCCAAAATCAGCTACTTTTCAAGGAACCTCAGTTCCTTTTATTGGAGAATAATATTAAAAACAAATCTGGGTATGCTCCTTGCTACTGGGGTGCTATTACTTCAAGGCCCTCTCAGCCTTCAAATCAAGGAATACATGTGTATACACTAACTCCTGTATGGCACGCACCTATAAACATTTCTAAATGAATCCATCTGTAGTCATATTAAGCTAAACAGGGACTCATACTGATGTCTCCAACTCCAGTCCCTTGCCCCCTGGGATCATTCTGGTCTTCTGCCCCTAGCTTCTCTACAACCAGTCCAACAGTGAGACACCTGGGTCCCACTATCCACATCCATTCCTTAATTGCTCAGCTCCCATTCACATGTATAGTGGTACAAGAATTGTTAACCCATGCCCCATGATAATTAACTTTATCCACTAGGTCCCAGTGCATAGTACCATTTCTTTTGGCTTTACTTTTAAGACCCCACTCATTTACAAAGTTCATTAGGCCTGCAACTTTTTCTCCCACCTCCTTCAG
Organism: Macrotus californicus; assembly: GCA_007922815.1. Classification (NCBI taxonomy): domain Eukaryota; kingdom Metazoa; phylum Chordata; class Mammalia; order Chiroptera; family Phyllostomidae; genus Macrotus; species Macrotus californicus. Next base: position 11,289 of record VMDR010026298.1, read on the forward strand.
TGCGGTTTTTCATAGACTTGTCACACGGTTAGACTCATTTGTCCCAGCATGGGTTCTATCCAGGAACCCTCCAACCCCCTCAGTGATTTATGTTTAATTTGCATACATTAAGGTTTGCTCTTTGTGCTATAAAGTTCTACAGGTTTTGACAAATGCATATGTATTCACCATGCTATGTACCCACCATGGCACATACAGAATACTTTCACCACCATAAAAAATACCTTATGCTTCACCTATTCAAACTTTTCCTCATCTGCCAAACCCCTAGAAGCCACTGATTTTTCTATCATCTCTGACAGTGAAGCCTTTTCCAGAATATCATGTTTTTGGAATCATTGTATAGCCCTTTCAGATGGGTTTCTGCCACTAAGCTACATGCATTTAAGATTCATCCATGTCTTTTTGTGGCTTTATAGCAATTTCTCTTTGTCACTGAAGAACATTCCATTGTATGGAAGTACCATAGTTTGTTTATTCACTCATCTATAGAAGAATATCTTGATTGTTTCCAGATTTTGGTGACTATGAATAAAACTACTGTGAACGTGTATGTGCAAATTTTTATGTGAACACAAGTTTTCAAATCAGTTGGGTAAATACTGAATAGCGCAATGCTGAATCACATGGTATGATTATGTTTAACTTTGTAAGAAACTACCAAACTATCTTCCAAAGTAACTGTACCATTTTGCAGTCCCACCAGCAAAGAATAAAACTTCCTGTTACTCTGCACCCTTGCCAGCAATTTATTGTCCATTTTTTGAATTGTAACCATTCTAAGAAGCGTGTAGTGGTATCTCATTGTTCTTTTAATTTGTAATTCCCTAATGACAGATAATGTTTGCTGAGGACCAAATGTTTGTCTCCCCAAAATTCTGACTAAAAAAATCCATTCACTTGGAATAAATACATATGAGAGAGAGAATGCTTTGAAAATTGTTAGGCTGAATATCCATTGTTTATAGAAATATCCATTGCTTATATGTCACCATGCAAAAAGAATATCTCTTGTTTTAGATGTCCTTGAAGTATGTGGGGAAGGCCACATTTACTTTGTTTAGGATTAAATATAAATAGAATTTTTGAACTTGAAGGAACAATAAATATCATCTAGTGCAATCCTACTTTTATACGGATGAGGCTAAAGAGTCGAGGTGACTTTGTCAAAATAGTACTGACATAACTATAGTAAGTTAAGCCAAGAATAGAATTAAAGTCTCCTAACTCCATGATGGTGCACCCTCCACCAGGGATCTTAGCTCTCTGTGATGACCTCTCAAAATAGAAATGAAATATGGGATTGCAGAGTGTAAAAATGACAGGATTATGAATAATGAAGAATAACATAAAAAAGCAGAAATTTATGAAGAAAAGCATTAAAAAGCAGAAATTGAACTATGAAGAATAACATAAAAAAGCTGCAATACTTTCCAAAGTAAAGTGACATTTCTCTCTTTTTTAGTGATGTCTTCATTAATTATTCTCCAAAATTCAGGTCCTCTGATAGGAACTGCAAAACAACAAGGAGCCAAGTTGTACATGTGTTCTCGGAAGGAATATCTTTCAGTCATATTTGGAACACACACTTAATGCATTTTTAAGACACTATCAAAATCTCTACAGACCTTTGATGTCCGCGACAACTGTGTAGGCTGGGGCGCTCCAATCACTCCAATATCCCAGTCCGTCCAGCCTCTTACAACGCACCTGAGCAGCGTAGACTGCACAAAGGTCTGGCACTGGGAGGCTGGCGGATTTTGATTTTGCATCATATACCTCATACGTCTGTAACACAAGTCAAAGCATCAGATTGGTCATTACTAACACATAGGTAGCTAAAGGACCTTGAAGTACACTTTATTTTAAACCTTAACACTCTCCCCAAATTCAGAGGGAACTGACTTCACGTCTTCTGGCTTTAGAAATGCTCACATTAGCCTTGGATCATGAGCTCCTTCAATCTAAGGATTGTCTTAGTTATCTTGTTTCCTTCTAGTAACCAGATTTGGACTGGTTCACTTGCTTTTACACATTTTAACCTTGTACTTAAAAGGGCCTGCCTTGTAGAGAATCTCTGATATTCAGTCTCCTCAATAAGCAGGTAAACGGTCACAACCATGAGTATGATTCTCGTTTGATAAAAGCAGCTTCTTCCAAAATGTGTTCCACTGAACACATGTGTACTAAAGAATGTTATTAGGTGTTAGAGGAAATAAGGGTTTCTTGGTGAAGTGAATTAGAGAAACATAGCATGAAATAAAGTCACAAATGTTTCTTGAATGCAGGACCTCTTCCAACCTTTAACACGCAGTAACTATGACTCTACAGCAGGAACACACAGTGATGCAGGGTTTCTGAACTTATTTAGCCATGCAAATTTTTCTTAAGGAACAATTTTATGGAGCAAATGTTCTATGAAAACTCACTTTGGGAAATAATAGATTGCAGGAAACTTTACTCCTTTAAAGGGTTAAACTTAAACTTATACCATTCTAATAAAAATAGCTACAGAATACAGAGGATATGCTAAATAAATAAGTCTTATGCCAGCAAAATAATTTTATGCAATAAAATTCTTTAAACTTACAAGAAATAACATTTAGTAAAGCAAGCTAAAGAAATTTCTAGATAGAAGTTACCTTCCATTGTATTTCTTTTCCATTTAAACCATAACGAATCTGAAATTGAAGATTGTTCTCTGGAAAAATTGGCTTTTTCCAAGATATTTTCAATAATCCAATTTTTACAGTAATTTCTGCTTTCACATTGGATGGAGGCAGTGGTTTCACTAG
>VMDR010026299.1:0-14083 GCA_007922815.1 Macrotus californicus
CATGTTCCATTTTCTCTTTCCTACAGTCATCAAAGTTAACATTGTGCAAAAAGTGTTGGCTATTTTATGTTTCCATTTGTAAAGAAGACCCCTGCACACTTTTTGGTGCCCCACTTTTCGTCTTGGTAAGCAGGGAGTTTCACATACATTTTGCTTATTTGTCTGTCAGTAATTTCTGCAGGCCAGTGTAACAATAGAATAATTTGATCATTTTTAAAAAGCATGCTGCTTTTCAAAAAGACTTCTAAAGAAAGTTTTTATTCACTCATTTATGAGGGAGTCAGCACAAGAAGTTTAGAAAGGAAAGTATAGTTTTGTCAACGTACTGCCGGGCTTCATCGCTCTTTGGGAACACCGAGGTGAGTGGCACCAGGACAAACACCTTTCCAACAACAGCCCACCCACCGGTGCTCGGTGCTGAGGGCAGGGCTGATCAGAGGAAGGGAGCAGGGCTCCCTGCACCATGTGCACGAGGCAACTGCAGCAAATGCTCTGGGACTTCCCAGTTTCATGGCCTGCTCATCACAACATGCAAAGTATGTTTTCACTTCTTAATGAGCTTAAATCTGGGACAGCCATATACTTCCACATTTTTGTCATCACCTTCCCACCGTGTCATCTCTCTCCCACTAGATGATTCATAAGGTTAATTTTCAACCTGAATTTGAGAATGTTGGTCTTTGAATCCATTATAATTTCAATTTTGTAGAATATTAGGTTATTTCTCAAACTTATTTTCTTGGTTCATCATGTAGTACTAAATATTCCGAGGCACACACCACTTCTGGAAACCTTAGTTTCACATTTAAAGTTCAAATTTCCAATTTTTCCATTGAGTTATATAAATCAGGCCATTATCTTATCTAGATCAAGATATGTAAATGAGTCAGTAATTCATAGAAGTAATGATGGCCTCTGGTCTTTGGTAGCTACAATATTAAGATACCTTAAAGAAAGCTAAACTTTTATTTTTAATTTGTAGGATTATCATAATCTCTGACACATATTTTATAAATCAATAATAATTAAAAAATTAAAAATTGAAGGCTTATGTACTTTGGTCTGTAAGATTAGGGGAATGGGAAACAAATTAGAGGCCTCAATACAGAAAAAAAATACATACTTAAGAAATAAGTTTTCATAGCAACAGTCACAGCTGTCCCACAGTGACTGTGCCAAAATAACTTAACTAAAAACCCTGGACACTTTAAACTAATGAAAAAACTGAAGCAAATACGAGAGGCTCACTACCCTAGATGATGATTTACGGATTAGGGTTAATAGCATAAATATCTTTCCCTCTGCTGAGAAACTTACCTTCAGAGGTTTAACAGTAACTTTAATAATTCTGGTTTTGAACACAGTTTTTTCACAAACAACTTATTAAAAGAACTTGAAACACTACCAGGGGAAAATCTCTAAAGTTTCAAAGGATTAAAATTTGTTTGGAAACATAAAAACAAAGAAACAATGAAAATGGGTGTAAATATCAAAAGAGTGGAAATGACTCCCTAAGAAATTACACAGTTCACTGTCCATTAAAGGACCAATTTTCCAGTTTATAGATTATAGAAATTCCTCAATTCTCTTGATTTTTTTTCTACTAACTAGTTATATGCCATTTCAAAATGTGGACAAAACTAAACATTTTGCAAATCATGAAGTATTTGAGTCAAAAAAGTCCTCGGAGAGGATCTACTGAAACCACTCAATTAACAAATGAGGCAACTGAGGGCAGGTGCGGTGACACTTACCCAGCGTTCCCGTGACTTAGTGACTTCATTCCCTACTGAGTGTCTCAATCCCCTGACCCAGGGCAACTGTGTGCTAATTTTCACGGCAGGTAAACAGGCAAAAACATAAATTAGCTACATGGATAGGCAGGTAGGCAGTCCACTACCCCTCAGCACACTGCACTTGTGTGCGTGTGCACAGGCACACACATAGCGGATGTGTGCCACTAGCCCTCCAAAATTTCAAATCTAAGACTAGAATAAATACCAGGCATCATGCTTTTACGATATATGACCAACTAATTTTCCTCCCTGAAACAAACTATGTTTTGTCTCTTTTTCTCCATCTCCATCCATCTCTAGCTATTCTCCTTTCAATCCCTGTTTCTGCATTGTTTAAAATTTAATCAAGTCCATTCTCAGGAATGATGAATAAAACTCAAAATAAAATGACCTTGTGAGAAATCTCACTTCAAGGTCATTCCAAATAGGCAATAACAAAGAATTGCTGCATTTTTCTAACAGAATTCCGTATGAGCAAAACGTAGGACTGCACTGGTTGCATTCCTCCTAGCCGGGAGACAGCGCTCGCACTAAGGACCACAGTTGTGCTTCACGTCTTTATTTTGTTTATGTTTTAAATCTCACAATGCTGACTGGTGATTATACCTCCCTCTTAGGGTGATCATGAGAACTGAATGAGATAAGGAAACCAGAGTGCCTAGCTCAGAGCCTGGGGCGTACTTATGAGTTCAAAATAAATATTGCTTTACTTTGCTCTCTGCTTTATAATTGTATCACCATTTCAATTCCATAAAAGTAGGAAAATCTGTTTGATTGAAATGTAATAAAACATATAAAAATAGATGGAAAATTCTGTGGCCCACTTCAAATTACATTCTTTAGGCTACTCAGGAATTCAAAGTGAATACATGAAACAAACATAAAAGAAAAAGAAACAGACAAATGCCCTGATTGCTTGGAAGAGATAAGATAGGTGATGATAAGCTCTACGTTTGTCACTGAAAGCTCAGGCTACCTGTCATTTTTAGTACCAGAACATAATCTGAGGGACAGTCAAGACATTCAGAGATCATCCAGATGCGCTCACTTTTCAGCAGCTCTATTTTCAATCAGGCATTCAACATATATACATTATTGATCGGCTGCTATGTACCCTAGTTCTGGGACAATTGTTAGTGGATATACAAATTAATAAGAAACTCTCTCTGTCCTCAAAGAAATGACAAATTTATTGTGCAATGAAGTTCCAGGTGGTGGATGAAATCCGAGAGGAGTGAACAGCACTGGAGTACCGGGCAGGGAGACTCAGCCTCCTGGGAGCCGAAGGAGAAAGTGGGTCTGAGCTTGGCTTTAGAGGGGCAATCGGCAGCGCAGGGGTTGTGTGACGGAGAGCGCTCTGAGCAGGGGCAGGCAGAGGGACAAGTGACCAGTGCTGAGAAGGGGTGGGAGTGTGTCTCTAGTGCACGCCTGTGGGACATACAGGAACAAGAGGCAGTTCTGGTGGAGATGCCATTGTGCTCCTTCCACCGACACTGCTTTCTCATGGCAGTGAGAGGAGTTCAGATAAGAAGCTTGCCACGTGCCAATTTTTAAAGGCGATTAACTACAAATTTCAGTAACAAATTATTAAATCAGCAAAGTGAAGTGACTGAAAAGATGGTCAGGGCAGGAAGGATAAAAGAAAAGGCTGCATGAAAGATGCGGAGGTGCTGGAGTAAGCAGGTGGGAGCTTTTAGGTAAATAACACGAAGTCAGAGGCCTGACACCGTCTGACTTCGAGACTCACTGTCAGCTACCGTCATGGAGACAGCATAGTACTGGCCAAAGAATGGACAAATCGACTGATGGGAAGATAACAGGGATCCCAGAAATAGACCTACATGAATATTGTCAACTGATCTTTGATAAAGGAGCACAGGCAATATAATGGAGCAAAGACAGTCTCTTCAATAGGCAGTGCTGGAACAACTGGACAGCTGCAGAGAAAAAAATAAAGCTAGACACAGACCCTATACCCTTCCCCAAAATTAACACCACACAAGTCATAGGCCTAAATACAAAATGCAAAACTATAAGACTCCTTTAAGATGACACAGGGAAAAAAGTCCACATGGCAGGTAGGGCAATGACATTTGTAGTACAACACCAAAGGCACAATCCATGAAAGAAATCATTGATAAGCTGGACTTCATTACAATTAGAAACTTCTGCTCTACAAAAGACAATTTCAAGAGAATGAGAAGACAAGCCAGCCTGGGAGAAAACACCTGCAAAAGACACATCTGATAAAGGACCATTATGCAAAATTTACAAAGAATTCTTAAAACTCAACAATAAAAAATTAATCTGATTAAAAACTGGGCAAAAGGACTTGACACTTCACCAAAGGATATATACAGATGACAACTAAGCATTTGAAAAGGTGTTTGACATCATATGTTAATAGGGAAATACAAATTTTAAAAATGAGATACTACTACATATCTACTAGAATGGCCAAAATCCAAAAAACTGACATCAGCAAATACTGAAGAAGATATAGCAACAGGAATTCATTACCACCGTGAATGCATAACGGTACGACTATTTTGGAATACAGTCTGGCAATTTCTTACAAAACTAAACACACTCTTACTATGCAATCTGGCAATCACACTCCTTGGTGTTTACCTAAAAGAGTTGAAATCTATGTCTGCACAAAAACCCAGAGAAGGACGTTCCTAGCAGCTTTCTGCACTAGAAAGGACTAGAAAGTAACAGAGACATCCTCCAGCAGGCAAATGCACACCCAAACGGCAGTCTGTCCAGACAAGAGAATATCATCAGTGCTAAAAAGAAATGAGCCAGCAATCTATGAAAAGTCAGAGAGGAAACCTAAATCCATGTTACTAAGTGAAGCAAGCCAGTCTTAAAGGCCTACCTACATACCGTTTGCTTCCAACTACATGGTGTTCTGAAACGCACATGGCTGCAGGGACGGTGGGAAGGTGAGTGGTGCCAGGGGTTGGGGGGGGGGCAGAACATGGAAGGTTTTTAAGGCAAACTGAACCGTATTTTAAATGTTCTATGATGGAAATGGTAACTTTATGATAATTTGCTAGAAGAGGATAATATATAGTATATTGAGCTGAATGTGTGGTTAGATTATAATTTTTTTATAGATTATAAAATTCACAGTTGAATACATATCTTCCTCTTGACCTGAATAAAAGTTAAATCTGTACAAAATACACCTCAAAAGCCTTACTTATCACCTTCAAACCTGTTCTCCTCCATCTGCTTCATCTGTATCTGGGCAAACACATTCTGAGTATATGACAATATTTAGGTATTTAACTAAAAGGATCAAAACTGAAGACCAAATATTGGTAAATAGGAATGGAGAGTAACTTGAAAATCTGTATCTATTTACAGTTCTGTTATAAAAAGAAGCCATTATTTTCAACATAACCTATGCCTTCATCTAAAATGTTATCTTGATGTCCAGTTATGGCAGAATAAATAACAAGGGCCAAGATCCAAAAGAAGAAATGCAGAGAGGCAACCCTGGCACTTCCCACTGGAGCATCTCCTGAGTCCATCAGAGACCGTGATGGACAGTGGAAGAAATCGGAGTAGAGGGCTTTGGGTGAGGAGGCAGGCAGGCAGGTTGGAGGCAGCTTTTCCTTGACCTTGCTGGTGGTTATACAGGTATTCATTCTGGCATAACTCGCTGAGCTGTGCGTTAGTACTTTGTGTACTTCTCTGTATGTTACATTTCAAAGTAAAAAAAAAAAAACATACTAAGAAATCTCAGTTCTTGATGATGTCCTTAAATTCACTTCAACAAACACACACATTGAACATCCTCTCCAGGCCAGATGCTGTGGCAAGTGCTGGCGTTCCAACTGCGCCTGCCTTCGTGAAGCTTCCAGTCTAGGAAAACTGTGACGTCATGGAGGGCCTTCGTTCGAAGTTCACGAGTTCAGCACTCACACTGCACACCACTAACTTAAAGGAAGATAATGTCGGTTCTGAGCAGCAATGGAAATCCATTTCATAAGTTTACTGCTTACTTTTATCTGATCATGCTTTTGCTCTAATTTTTAAGCATATTAACTGTAAACTCCTCAAGGTTAGAGGTCATGTTTTATTTATCTCTGAATCCTCTGTCCCCTGCACAGGTTTACTTCTGAGGAGTAAGTACATGGCTGAAGAGGAAATAAATCAGGATGGTATACAGAATGTCTTCTTTAATGCACCTGGTGGTCTGTTTGACACGTCCCTTTTACACATAACCTTGTTCAAGGCAGAAATATAATTCTTTAAATTTTATGGAAAAAAATTAGGTTTCATGCATAAATTTAGTGCTTAATAATTCTTTCATCTTTATTGAAGTTTTGCTGTTCAACTTTCAACTTGTAATCTTAGGCTGACTCATGGAAATGAAATAATAACTGATCTTCAGCCCTGCAAAGATTTGCAATTTAGTCTAATCTTTTCATTCACAGATGAGGCAAATGAAGCCCTGAGAAGTTTAATGACCTGCCTAAACTCAGAAACTGATGCGAAATATACTCAGGGAGCTCCAGCCTGCAAATTCTCTCTCCGTCTCCCAAGAAGAAAATTTACTCTGAGATCACTTTATACGTCTCCTGATCTGTCCCCACTGGTGGTGAAGTCAAAAAAGAAAAATAATCCATATTCAGTGCAAGAAAGCAGTGTGATTCTGCTTTAAACAGGAAGGACAGAGAAGACAGGAAATATACAGTATTTATATAAAAAAAATAAAGATCTACAAATTGTGCATATTTAACACCAACAAAGGGCTTCAATAGAATCAATGCTGTTTTGTGGGGATAGGTAATTGCAAATTTGTTAAGTTTTTAAGTTTAAGTTTTTTATTATGAAAGTTGGAAAATAATGTACCTTCACTTTTATTTTCTACCTGCAATCAAAGAGTTCACAGTCTACCCACCCTGAAGATTTCACATATTAATACTGTTGTTTTGATGGTGGTAGCATCACAGGTGAGGAGATCCAGCAAAAGAACCTGTCGCCAAGTGGGCCAAGCAAAAAAACCAAACCTCAGTCCCCTTCCCAAAGGTCTGAGAGCCGATGGTAGGGGAAGCAAACAGCTCTAGCGCTAGCCCTAATTCTAGCTCTACTTCCGGGCTCCAGGCCTAGTTCTAGCTCTAGTTCTAGGCTCTCAGTTCTAAGTCTGCATCTCTAGCCTCCAGCTCTAATTCTGGCTCTTGTTCTAGGCCCCAAGTCTAGCTTTCTCATCCTAAGACCCATTTTTATACTGCTAGGAAGCCTTGGGTAGACTGCATGTCTATATGGGCCACATAGCGATACAACCATTCTCTGGACGATTTGGATGCTTCACTACGAAAAGGCCATCATGGTTCCCAGCTAGCCCTCTGCTTCCAGGTTGGTTCCCTGCTGGATCTCAGGAATTTTGTTGGGCAGAGGAAGAAGCCCTCATAGTTGGCCTTACCTTTGATGCAGCACATTAATTCTAGATATCCCCACACACCTAGCCTACAGTAAGTCCATGAGAACATTACGTGACGCAGAGACCTTCTTCGTGTTGCAGGGGCAGTTTGGATATTGAGAACAAGATCGTTTTTTTTCTGCCTGCTTTATTACATATCTTAATAGTAATCTAAAAATCACAATGTGTCTGTGCTCTTAGTCAATGCCAGGAAGTCTTTTCACTGCCAGCAATTGGCGTCACCTTGGTATTTTTCTCCAGACGTGCCTTTGAACCAAACGAAGTTCAGTAATTTTGCTGGTTTTCCATTTTCCTTCTCCATCACCCTGTCCTTTGGGCTGCTATTTTACAGAACACTTAATTTATAAAAGAACGGCCCCTCAGAAGTGATGAAGCACAAGAATTTACACCTCTGAACTGCTACATTTGTGTAGGATCTCACAACATTGAATTCTAACTTAGTGCTCAACACTCTGACATCCCAGAATTATTTTATCCAGCACTGACACAAAATACCAAGTTGGAAGTTAGTCACAAGAAGTAGTAACATTTACACACAAGTTAAGGTTTGCTTTGTGTTCAGGTGCCGGGAGAACACTAGGAAAAGCGTGCTTGCCATTTTCAGGTAACTTCAGTTTCCACCGTGCAGCATGTAACCAGTTAAATGGCATTTTTAGTATCCTCTTCGATACTTACTAGACTTCCGTTTAATGAGGCACATGTGTACAGGAGTGTGTCAGCTTGTGTCTCATTTCCCCACATGAATGACATTAGTCTTTTAAGGCACAGGCCAACAGCGGATGCAAGACCCACACACTGTTCATGTGAGCTTCTGCCCAACTAACGGCGTTGTGTCACTTGGGCCCCGGCCTGCACTGGGGAGAGCTGCCAAGGGCGCAAATGTCACCAAAGGTAAGCAAGAGTCACAATGCGTGGTCTGCGGTGGCACCAGTCACGTGTGTAAAATAATTCCACAAAATAAGAGAAATTAGCTTAAGGAAAATACGGATGGGGCAATCCCTTAATCACCAACACGGGACTGGTTCTACCCAACAGTATCTCGTGACTCTGTCACCCCTGTCGCCCCACTGTCCCTTAGTTCCAGACTTCATTATTTCTAACGTGGCTTCCTCTCTAGTCTCTGGGCTCCAGCCACCCTCCCCGCAACCCTCCCACTACTCCGCAGGAATTTGGCACTTCGACACCTTTCCCTAAAGCCTGCACACTAGTCCAATTGCCTATGGTCCTCAAAGTTCAAACTCCTAATATGATAAATCAAATTCTTCACAATTTTCTCCAGCCTGCTTCTTCAACCTTCTCCCTAACCATCCTATACATTTTTCCAAATACCCTAAACTCTTATCATTTTTATCATAGTGGCTAAAAACACAAGCTGTGTAACCAAATTGTCTGGGTTCCAATCCCAGGATTATCACCTTCTCTAAGTGTGTGAGGCAGAGGCAAAGCACTTAACCTCTCTAAGTTCCAGTTTTCCACTGGCAAAATGGGGATCAAAGGGTTGTTGCTAATATTAAATGACACATAATACTCAATAAAGAGCAGCTAGTATTAATCAAGCAAATAAATGCTTTGTTCATTCTGACTTCCATGCCTTTACCCAAGCCTGGCATCCTTTTCTCCGTGATGCACTCCTGTTTGCCCCTCAAAATCCTGTTCAAATGGCAAATGCTGTTAAAAGCCTTCCTTACCATTTCACTTAGAAAGGGGCAGTCACCCACTGCAGTTACGACCTGCACCTTTATAGAGCTGCATACATGTGCCACCCTACAATAACATCTGTGTGGGAAGTAACATCATCTTTGCAGGCTTGTATTCTGTTAGGGTTTTAACTGTCCCCTCCCCAAAGTTATTTTGAAGTCCTGATACCCAGTACCTCAAATGTGACCTGATTTGGAAATAGGTCTGTTGTAGATGTAATGAATGGAGTTAACGTCCAATACGACTGGAGTCCTTATAAAAAGAGAGCAATGTGAAGATGTGGAGACACAGAGAAAACACCATGTGAACACGCAGGCAGAGACTGGAGTGATGCAGCTACAGGCCAATGAATACCAAGGACTGCTGGCTTTCACCAGAAGCTGAGAGGCAAGGAAAGATTCTTCCGGAGAGCCTTCAGAGGGAGTATGGCCCTGATGACCCCTCAATTTTGGACTTTTAGCCTCCAGAACTGTAACACAACAAATTTCTGTTATTTCAGTTTATGGTACTTTGTTATGAAAGCTTTAGGAAATTAACTCATATTCCCAGACTCAGGAAAAACCCCAATATATTTGTGATGAAGCAGCACATGGCTTTATGAATTTTACTTCATCAATGTAGACGTACACAGGAAAATAGGGGTACATATAAATGGCTATATTAGATCCTCAAAAGTTCTGACTCTACTTCCTATACCATCTAAAAATTTTAGGTGACAGATTTTTAGGACTTAGAAAACTTTGTTATGCTCCTCGTTGCCCTGTAGCCTACATTGATTACCCATAAAATTACTGCTAACCATCAGGCAGTGATACAAAGTTTTTCAACAAGTGATTCATTAAAACTGCACAATTATTCACTTCTATATATCATCTGTAATCTAAGAATATTATGTCTAGGACTATAGAAAAATATTTTAAAAGCATTTTTACTAAAACACATTTGCTCTTAATGTTCTATTTATCTATTATAAAGTAGTTATGTTGACATGTGCCTTACCTAGAAATGTTAATTTACAAACAAATAACAGTGTAAAGAGAGATAAAACTAATCTCATATTCCAGGCCAGAATCAAGGTCTACTCTCTACTTTAGTAACTATATTTAAGAAAGAGGGAAGCATTTTCTAGAAGAATTTGGAAAGAGAAATATAATTTCTGTCATTGTGGTTAGAAGTGATGTTCATTGTATAATTGAAAATTCCAAAGTATATGGGGAAGGCAGCATGCCATACTCTTTGTTGCCTAAAATAACACAATATTATAAAGTAAAGAGATTTCATTTATTAGATCATGGAAAATCCATGGCTCTGAATGTGTGCCTTCTGAGATCTCTCTCAGCTCTAACTTCAAAAATAGGCGATGACCATACTAACTCTGTCAAGTAGAAACCTCATCCCTCCCTGAGCCAAACACCCAGTTTCCTGACACCTACATGGAATGCTGGTTCTAATCTGATGTTTCATCTTTTTGTGTGCAGATCTGTGGACGCCAGGCCTCACAGGAAGGAGGCCAGTACAGGCACAGGTCCAGGTCTCCAGCTGTGGAGCTCCTGTGGGTGTAGGTGCTCCACCCAGTTATCCAATAACCCATGGTCATCAACAATCGTGGGTTGTGTTTTATCCCAGGCCCACCACTGATCTGCTGTGGCAGCTCGAGGTAAGTTATTTTTCTCAAAGCTTTCCTCATGTGTAAGCAAGGATAATGACGGGATCTGCTTCCTAGGATGTGTGGTGAGGATTGAACAGGAGAAGGCTCGGGTGCTTAACCTAGAGCCTGGCATAGAAGAGTCAAGTGAATTGCTATTTCCATCATTACCACTTTTGAAGCTAGGTAACAAAGCTAGCAAGCAAGCTGAAGGAAGGACCACACCTGGTACTTAACGGACACCTAATACCAATATTCTAGGTGAGTGACTAGCAAGCTAAGCCTCTGGGCCAAATCCAGCCCAATGCCTGCTTCTGCAGACCAGTGTGTACTGGCACACAGCCACCCCTGTCCTTCTCCATGTGGCCTATCTCTGTGTTCCCTTAAAGATCTGAAAACTTGTGAAAAAAAGACAACGTAAGTTTGCAGATCCCAAAATATTTATTATCTAGCCCTTTAAAGAATAAGTTTGCTGATCCTGCACTAGGCCCTGGTACCTAAAGTGTTGTCAGTTTGTTAGAAATTGGACACGCAGATCCCCCAGACCTACTGAATCAGAATCTGCACATTTTCACAAGATCCCCAGCTGATTCACAGGCACATGGAAGGTTGAGCGCTGTGGTCCAGGCCAGAGGTCAGCCAATTTTTACTGTGAAGGGCCAAATGGTAAATACTTCCCCCTTTTGGCAAGTATTAGACTCCACCTCCCTAACTTGAGGGCAGCCATACACAACATGGGAATAAAGGACATTGTTCTCTACCAATAAAACTACTTAGGGAAATCGAAGTTTTAATTCCAATAAATTTTCATGTATCACAAAGTATCCTTTCATTTTTTTTAAGCATTTAAAAATGTTAAAACCTTTCTTAGCTTACAGGCGACAGAAATCAGGCAGCAGGCTGGGCACAGCCACAGGCCCTGGTTTCCAGCCTTGGTCTAGGTGACGGGCATATCACTGCTTAGCCGCCACTCTGCTCCACCCCCCAACTCACTCTCCCTAAGACTAAACACCTATTTATATTCTAGTACATGTGACTTCAGAAAAGACACCTGTTATTTATTTAACACTTCCTGGAATACAGTTTTACATTTCTGTACCTTCTTTATAATTTCTAACTTGCCATCTAAAGTTTCTGTCAGATGACGGATGGGATGATGTAGTACACATCCTTTTTCACTGACTAAACAGAAAGGCACAGAGAGGCTGAACTAGGAATATTACACACACACACACACACACACACACACACACCTGGCTCTGAAGGAATAAGAAAATGATCATAAAGACCTCTTTTGGTCCTAAATCAAGGTCCTAAATCATGTGGTTTGGTTCAAACCAAACACATCCAACATTTCTAAATATCCAGTCTCTGCATTTCATATATAAACCTTATGATACACTGAGACAAATCAGTTTTATAAAAGAAGTTTAGTTTAGAAAACTTCCAGCCAAGATGGAGGTATAGGTAGATACACTTTGCCCCCCCATCCCCCGCACAATCAAAAGAAGGACAATGACAAATTTAAAAACAAAAAACAATTAGAACTGCCAGAAAATCAAACTGTATGGAAGTCCAACAACCAAGGACTCAGAGAAGAAACATTCATCCAGACTGGTAGGAGGGGTAGAGACAGGCAGTCAGGGGGGAGAGGATGAGTAACAAGGCAGTGGGTGGTGGACCGGGTGGTCCCACATTCGGGTGCAGATAAACCGGGAGGAACAACTGGGGAGCCAGACAGACTGCGCAACCCAGGGTTCCAGTGAGGGGAAATAAAGCCTCAAAACCTGTGGCTCTAAAAACCTGTGCGGATTGCAGCTGCAGAAGAAACTCCCACCCTCACAGGAGTTCATTGGAGAGACTCACAGGAGTTCATTGGAGAGACCCACAGGGTCCAAGAACATACACAAACCCACCCACCTGGGAACCAGCACCAGAAGGGCCCAATTTGCTTGTGAGTAGTGGGGGAAGGGACTGGAAGCTAGCTGAGAGTCAAGCAAGTGGCATTGTTCCCTCTCACACCCCTTCCCCACATACAGCACTACAAGGCAGTGATATGGGTTGCCCCACCCTGGTGAATAACTAAGGCTCTGTCCCTTACAACATAACAGGTGCACCAAGACAAAAAAATATGGCCCAAATAAAAGAACAGATCAATGCTCAAAAAATAGAACTAAGTGTTGAAGAGACAGCTAACCTATCAGATGCAGAGTTCAAAGCACTGGTAATCAGGATGCTCACAGAAATGGTTGAGTGTGGTCGCAAAATAGAGAAAGAAGTGAAAGCTATGAAAAGTGAAATAAAGACAAAAGACGGGGAACTAACAGTGAAAGGAAGGAAACTGGGACTCAAATCAATGATTTGGAGCAGAAGGAAGAAAGAAACATTCAACCATAACAGGATGAAGAAATAAGAATTCAAAAACATGAGGAGAGGCTTAGGAATCTCTGGGACAACTTTAAATATTCCAACATCCAAATCATAGGCTTGCCAGAAGGAGAAGAGGAAGACCAAAAAATTGAAAACTTATTTGAAAAAATAATGAAGGAGAACTTCCCCGATCTGGCAAAGGAAATAGACTTCCAGGAAGTCCAGGAAGCTCAGAGAGTCCCAAAGAAGTTTGGACCCAAGAAAGCATACACCAAAGTACATCATAATTACATTGCCCAATATTAAAGATAAGGAGAGAATCTTAAAAGCAGCAAGAGAAAAGGAGAGAGTTACCCACAAAGGAGTTCCCATAAGACTATTAGCTGATTTCTCAAAAGAAACCTTACAGGTAAGAAGGGCTAGAAAGAAGTATTCCAACTCATGAAAAGCAAGGACCTACATCCAAGATGACTCTATCCAGCAAAGCTACCCTTTTGAATGGAAGGGCAGATAAAGTGCTTCCCAGATAAGGTCAAGTTAAAGGAGTTCATCATCACCAAGCCTTTATTATATGAAATGTTAAGGGACTTATCTGAGAAAAGATTAAAAATATGAATAGTAAAATGACAACAAACTCAACAACTACTAAAAACTGAACCTGAAGAACAAAAGCAAACTAAGCAAACAACGAGGACAGGAACGGAATCACAGAAATGGAGATCACATGGAGGGTTATCAGCAAGGAGGGGTAGGAGGAAGATTGGGGGAAAACGTACAGGGAATAAGAAGCATAAATGGGCCCTGGCTGGTGTAGCTCAGTGGGTTGAGTGCAGGCCTGCAAACCAAAGGGTTGCTGGTTCAATTCCCAGTCAGGGTACTAGCCTGCGTTGTGGGCAAGGTCCCTAGTAGGGGGCCCATGAAAGGCAACCACACATTAATGTTTCTCTCCTTCTCTTTCTCCTTCCCTTCCTCTCTCTCTAAAAATAAATACAAAACTTTTTAAAAAGTAGCATAAATGATAGGTTCATAATAGACAAGGAGAGGTTAAGAACAGTATAGGAAATGAAGCCAAGGAACTTATATGTACGACCCATGGACAACTAAGGGGGGGGTGGG
>VMDR010026300.1:0-14080 GCA_007922815.1 Macrotus californicus
TCTGAGCATGATTTCTTTCGAAAACTGACAAGAAAATTCTAATAATTCTCTTTTAAATTATGGATGGTGATGATTTATTTCTTTCCATCTATGACCCTTCTCTGCACACTCAGATGGACTCTGAGATCCAAACAAACTCATCATCAGAATTTTTTGATCTGTCTATCACAAGTTACCTAAAATTCTAATTCTTCATAGTTTCTGTCATGTCATGTCTATAGATAACACAAGTACTTTTGTGAGAGATAAGTAGTGGTGTCTGATAATTTCACATCATTGTCGCTAGGGTCATTTTCTGAGTGTACCTTGGCTTCACATTAGTAAGTGTGCAATGCTTCAGAGTAAGAATAAGTGGGTAATTTATTTATCTTCCCTAGTGTTTATTTTGATTACTTTTAGGATGGTGAAAATAAATACATCATTAGGTTGAGAAAAATATAAAAAATGTGTCATAAATGTACATAGCTGTCATTTAATAAATATGGGGTGTTTTTCACTTCTTTTCTTCTGTCTTACTTCTTTCTCTCTTCTCCTTCATTTTTTTCTTGGACTTATGGGCAGTGAACCTTTCTGTGTTGAAGTATGGGAGGGGCAGGAGGAAAGCGCATTTTCCCTCTAGTCTCAGAGAAGGCATTGGACATGACATGGGGGAAAAAATAAACAGAAATTTCCCTATGTATTCAAAGGCCAACTGTTACAGTAGCAATTTATTTTTGCTATACATATTTTTGTATGTTGGCCCTATTCTTTCTAAAGTTTAGAAATAGCATTTCCTTGTGTTAACTACTTTAATTTTGCAAAAAAAGTTAAAAATAAACAACAAAAATGTTTCAAATTCAGGGACTAAAGAGTATGTCATACAGTGACTGCTTTTTTAAGTTTGTGGATATTTAAAAATTTCCCATTTCAATTACTGCTGAAAGAAGTTTGGATGGACAGTTGGATTTTCCATTTAAGCTTCTATCATTATTAAGTTACATGCAAATGATCTTATCTTTTCTTCTCCTTTGTAATATACAGTTAATAATCATTTTTGCTTAATTTCTCGGATTTTTTAAATTAAATAAGACAGTTTCCACTAGATAAAATACATCAACATTAACCATCAGTGATAACAATAATTATCTTAAAGGCATCACACAGAAAAGGGAAAATTAAGATAATTTCTTGGGGAAAGGTGTTTACAATAGAAAGCATTAATTTTTTGTAGCTAAGCTAGCATAGCAAATTTAATAATTGAATTATGATGTGTTCTAGAAAGGGAGAATCAAGTTGATGGTATAAAAAGTTGTTAGAGGAGTTAACAATCCATACTGAAAGAGCAATGCCCTTAGAATAATCCATTTCAATTCTCAGGCTCTTCTAGGTCAGAGAGCAGGAGGCAAAGGTCAAAGGAACCATGGAGCTAGAAAACAGTGGGTATTATTAGTGCTATGACTCCTAATGTCCCAGGTTTGATTTTTCACTTTGCAAAATAAAATGAAACCCTAAGCAAAGTCTCTGAAGGTTTTTGTTCACAACCTGGTTTTCAAAAGATATTTTTTCCACAAATCTCTTTTGGGAGATAGAATTGAGAGAGAGGATAAAACTCTGCATTCTTTTTGTGTCAACCTTGAGTCTGTGACAAATGATTCAAAGTCAAGTACTATGTTATGTCTGTGTGAAAATAGGGACTTAAATGATACACGTCCAACCACGACAGCACTTAATTCTTAGGAAGATAAAACCTAAAACAGAGGGAGAATCAGCTTGACATATTCTCTATTTAAGCAATCAGAAAAAAAAGAGAAAATATTCGTGTTTTTTAACTTGGGTCATGAGTAACCAGGTTTATTGTATCATTTTGTATCTTCTCTCTTTTTTAAAAACAAAATCAGATGCCCCTTAGCCCATGTTTAGCTCTTCAGGGACCCAGTATGCATTCATCTCTGCCACTTACCTGACCCACAAACCTTAGTTCAGCTGGGGAAGCAAAAATTAGCACCTCTTCTTTTTTCAATTTCACTAATTTCATAATCACGCCCCTTGTTCACCCCAGCAAATGCCAACGTCTTATATGAACCTTGCTTCTTGGCCAGAATTCTTACAAGTTTCTGCCCTCATCTCAAAAGCTCAAGATCATGTGGACATCAGTGATTGATGTATGGACAATATAAAAATAAGTTCTAATTAACAGAGAAATGGTTTATTATTGAGTGCAAGATTGCTCTCCTCTAGAATTATTTCCCAATTTAGAATCCCACCAACACAGCACCAAAGAGCCCCTTTCTCTGTCTTTTCTAACAGAGAGGTGTTCTACTCCCCCCACAGCAATATTTTCATCTTTGTGAATCTGATAGACCAAAATACTAATAAACTAATTGAATAATGTTTTGTGCCAGATACTGTGCTAAGAATTTTCATGCCCTTTAATCACTATTAATAGCTCCATATTAAAGGTGAGCAGACAGGTTTAGACAAGTTCAAAGAATTACCTGCAGTTATATAGCCATTAGGCAGTAAAACTGAGATCAAAATCCAGACTGCTAGATCCCTGGAGTCTGTTTTCAACCACTTTGTTAGACCCCTTTCTTGTGTCATTTTTAGGTCACATTGGTTTGATTACTAAGGAGGTTGCACATCCCTTGATCAGAAATACTGTCTCCCTAACCCCTTAAAAGAGAGACAGTGTAACATAGCAACTGAAAGAATAGAATGTGCCATCAGACTTTCTGTATTCAAATTTGACGTTACCACTTACTAACCATAACCACTAACAAATTGCTCTCTGAAGTGAGAATAATAATACTCACCTCCTAAAAATGTGGTGAAGAGTAATGTGATAGATAATATATCAAATACATAGCTGAGTGTCTAGTATATCATAACAAATAAAAATACAAAAGTAGTCAAATGATACCTTGTTTCATTGTTGTCAGGAAAGATACTGAATTAAGAGGCTAAGAGTGGGGTCCTCAATGAAAACAACTTTTGGTGGAACCAAGAAATAAAGCAAAGATTTTTTAAAATTCCCTGCATGCCATGTGCCTATTATTTTTTATGTACAACCTTAAAGAACGAACATTAAGTCAACTATTGTCACTTGATTGTACCTGTTAGTCCTGAGATTAGACCAGAAACATAATGATTCATTGATTCGTTCAGTGTTAATTGATAACAAACCCTATGGTAGACATTGTGTAGTCAGACCTGAGACTTGGTTGTGCTGTCATTAAACTATAATCTAAATATGCATCAAAATCCCTTGGTATGTGTCAGTAGATAATAGTGAATGAATGTTTCTATAACATAAAATGACAAGTAGTCATAGTATATCTATGTCTACTTGTTGTAGCCTACATGTTATAGTCTAAAACTATAACATATTAGACAAGTAGTCTAATAGTATGTCATAGTTTTGTGTAATCCCTGAGAAAGTTTGTGTGAGTGCACTCAGATTTCTTTCTGAGATTCACAAAATGATGTATTTTTCTTGGTCCTCAGGGCTCATCAACATACCTGCAGTGGCCCTTGGAATATTCTCTGGAGGGATAGTTATGAAAAAGTTCAGAATCAGCATAGTTGGAGCTGCAAAAATCTACTTGGGATCATCTGTTCTTGGCTACCTCCTACTCCTTTCCCTGTTCGCACTGGGCTGTGAAAATTCCAATGTGGCAGGACTAACTGTCTCCTACCAAGGGTACGTTCTCTCGTTAAATAATCTGAAGAGATTGACTTGCATAATGAAATTAATTTTTCATAGAATTTCAAAATAAGATAAGTTGATTTTTAAGCATCATCACTATGGGAAGGGAATGATTTTTCTATTATGGAATAACTAGTGGTATTTATAACATGGAAGCTGTTATAGTCACCAAAATCTGTCATCTCCTTTGAATTTGAGTGTATTAGAAAAATATAAAAAATGCTAAACATACATCTTATTTTAGGGCAACAACCTGATAGTGGAAAATTTAAACCTTGAATCTTGCCCCTTTTCATTCTTAGCGAAGAGGAATTGTGTGGGTTGTTTAATATAATCCAGCTTCGATTTTCCCACTTAAAAATAGAATTCATAACTGCCTTCTAAGGTTTTGTAAGATGTAGGCACGGTAACGTGTATGGAAGTGATCACTGCTGCCTGGCACAGAGCACACATTCATGGCGTTCATGGAAACAACTGTATGGTTTTTCTTTGGATACCTAAGTCGCTGGGAAGGTTTCTCTGTCACCCTTTATAGCCCTCATTGTACTCAAATCAAGTGCAGTTTTAGGGGAGAATTCTATTCCTCAGCCCAGTGGCCCACATGACACCTCTCTTTAGTTCTTTGCAGTTGGCCAAGAGAGTATTTATCGATACTCTCAGACCTGTGCCATCCCTTATGGGCGGGTGATTCGGTTTCTAGGATTCCAGAGTCTATCACCCTTTTTTTAATTCAAGCATGGTTGGCATACAGTATTATGTATTTTCAGGTATAAAACACAGTGATTCAACACTTATATACCTTATGACTTGATCACCATGATAAATCTAGTAACCACCTGTCACTTTGTAAAGTCATTATACTATTGACTGTATTTTCTGTGCTCATCACCTCTCTGTGACTTATTTATTTTAAAACTGGAAATTTGTACTTTTTATTCCCCTTCACCTTTTCCCACTCATTTCTCCACCTCCTTCTCTTCTGGCAACCATCAGTTTGTTCTCTGAATCTATTACTCTATTTCTGTTTTGTTTAGTTTGCTCATTTGTTATCTCTATTTTAGATTCCACATATAAGTAAAATCATAAAGTATTTGTCTTTCTCTGTCTGACCCATTTTACTTAGAATAATACCCTCTAGGTCCATCCATGTTGCCACACATGGCAAGATTTCATTCTTTTTTATTGCTGAGTATATATTTATATATATATATATTTCTGAGTATATATATTATATATATATATACACACACACACATATATATATCACATTTCTCTATTCATTCATCTATCAGTGTATACCTGTGTTGCTTCCAAACCTTTGCTATCATAGATGATATTGTCATATACATAGGGATGTTTCTATCGTTTCCAATATGTGCTTTCATTTTCTTTAGATAAATACCCAAAAGTAAAATCTATCACTTTTAATATCAGGCTGGATCTTGAAGAAATTGTTTTGCCCTTTCCCTTCAAGGGTCCTTGCAGTCCCTCCATCTGTGATGATCAGTAACCAGAGACATCTCTACTCATCCACCTAACACTACATTATTGGTTTTAAAAAATTATGAAGCCACTTCTGTACTTCAGGCTGACCTCCCTGACTGCATCTGCCTGCCTGACTGAAAGTACCTGTGGCTCAAACATCAATTCTCCTGACATTACATTCTGTTTCCTCCCGGTTCAGCTGCTTCTTACTTACTGCTTGCTTTCCAACTCCCTTCCTGTGCTTTCTTCCAAGCTTATCTGTCTTGCTTCCATATTCCAGTCTCCATCACTTTCATTAATTTGGTTTCTCCTGTTGTTAAGGGAACATCAATAATACTCTTGTTATTTAAATGTCCAAGAAAATTAATGAATGCAGAGTTCAAATACCGTGCTTCTGGAAGTTGTCACCGTCATGTCAGACTTACCTGAGTGTAGCATTAGTAACAGTCAGGGATGTAAATTAAGAATGATAGTTATAAACAGGAATTGCAAGAAGGTTCTGGAGAGTACAGAAGCCTTGTGCTATCTTTACCTGTCCCTATAATCCTCATAGTAGATGGGCGGTGGTAAAGCACTTTGTATTTTGCAATTTACAAAACATCTTCACTTTCATTATCTCCCTTGTAGCCTCAGAGCTCCTTTATGAGATAAATTGTATTATCCCTGTTTAATGGAAATTCACTTAAGAAAGGTCAGTTAGCTCCCTCAAAGTATAATACTCTTTCAACAACATCGTGCTATCTCTAAGACAAAAGGAAACACATAAACGGACAAGAGCAAACTTTTGAGGTTCACGTTAGAAGTATACTCACATAATAAAATATAAATATTTTTAAATCAATAAAAGGTAATATGTTTATTGCATAGTACTAGCCCTTGAAAACACTTGCCTTAAAAGACTATAACTGCATTGTAATAATGCTATCATTTAAAACATTATAAGACTCCTCTTTTGCTTTCTAAAATACTCTCAACAATGGCAAAGAGTTAGCCTTTAAAAGTAGCTTTGCTATTGGAAGCAGCCAAAAAAATAAAAATAAAAATGGCAACATCACTGGGAAAGTCTCCCCACTTCCAGCTTGACTATTTTTAAAGAAAAATTTTATTTGGGTATAAATATTCTGGCATATTTGATAAAGCTCATCTTATAATTAAAATTTTAAACAACTGCAGTGTCAACACACTCTTCATGAAACATGTATGCAATTAGTTTCTGCTTCAAGATTGCCCTAGGCGATAAATTCAACTTACCTTCATTAATATAAAATAATTGGCTTTATAAAATACTTGCTCCCCAGGGATTACCCTGAGTTGCTTTGTGCCCCAAGGCTGTTTTGATTCTGGTCATTGAGTAGGAACAATGTACAGAAGCTTTATACGGGGTAGTGGAAGAAACTTTTGTTCTGCAACAATGAGAATAAGTCTGATGTGGGTGATAATTTGTCACTAATAAACGTGAATTTGAGCAAATTACCTGCCCACTGTGGACCTGCCTTTCCTGATCTGCCAAATGAGAAGTTGCTCTAGATTATACCAATCTCCTTTCAGCTCCAACCTTCTGTGATCACAGCCCTATAGTGTCCATAATGGCCTGATTCCAGGCTTTCAAAGGCACGTATCTGTACTTTCAGATACTGCCAAACAGTTAACCATTAATGCCTAATGGAAGAGAATAGAATGAAATAGTCCTATATGACTTCTCAGGAGACCTCGTTAAGTACCCTTTCATTTTGCTTGCAGATATCTCAGAGGTCTTTTCTTTTTACATTTGAGGTACAAATGCATAGCATTTGTACTAGATAGAATATTACATCAATAAAGAAATTACAATTATGATTATTATAGGAAATACCTCTCAGAGGGAGGCATCAAAACAACTGATTCTTTCTCCAAAAGAGTACCATTTTTCTTTGATTGATTGACCTACCAGAAATCTTGCTTCTGAGCCTACTATGTACCAGGAATTGTTTTTGGTGCTGGTAATACAGAAGTGAATAAAACAAATAGTTTCTGCCTTCACTCAAAGTGCACGACAGTATATGATTTTCTTTTTAAGTTCCTCACCTTTTTCATAAGAAATAAAGGAGGCAGGAGAATAAGCAAATAAATAAATTCAAAGTGGAAGAGGAAAAAATGAATTATTAAAAGTCAATAAATGGCAATTAAGGAGCAGATAAAGAGACATACCATTGTATAAGTGCATCCCTTAGAAGAATAAAGGGATATGAATAGTGCAAGGAGAATAAGCATAGAAATATTAGGTGACTCGGGTGAGAAGAAGAAATAGAAGTAAGGGAGAAGGAATACTGGGAGAGGCGAGGGAGGAAAATGCGAGAGAATGAAAGAGACCAAAAGAGAAGACAATCAAAATTAGGCAATGCTAACTATTTTTAAAAAGCCAGCTTTTTGAGGGCAGATATTATCTCATTCATATTTGTAACTATCTGCTCCCAAAGCAACTACTTAGAAGGCTTTTGATATTTCTTATGAATAAATGAATGCTAAGTCACTTTTAAAAGTGTATGAAATAAAGTCAAAAGATATGAAAGAGCTCCATACAGTGGCAGGATACCTGGGCTAGAGAAAAGTTAGAGGAAGTAGTAATGCATTTGTTAGTCAGACTTACCCTAATAGGTCACGTAGCTCCTACAAATGTGGAAAATTTGTTGATATGTTGATTGCTTGGCTATTTTTTTCTTCACCACACCATTGGTAATGCCAATTTTACTGATGTTTACACGACTCTGAAGGAAATTTACACACAATCCACCTACAATGCATTCAGATATGAGAGGAGACCCCAAAAGACCCAGAATTATCTTCTGGAGGGCCGTCCCCTTGTAGTAAAGCCTTCCACCACTAGGGGAGTGTTCTAGGAACCCGTCTGTATCAGTGCACCAGCTGCCATGATTGTGAGAGGCATCGTTCAGCTTCAGTGGATTTTTTCAATGTGTTTGCCCATTTTAGGATGAGTAATTTATAAGTGCAGTGTTCAACAGTTTTTGATCAAAAAATGACATGACCCCCATCTCCTACCCCTCCCTATTCATACGATCTCACCCCAAGCAACTTTTTTTTCTGTTTCCCTGGATGAAAAAGTCCTCAGAGGAAAACGTTTTGCCAATGTGGAAGAGGTGAAACAAAAAATGGCAGAAGCACTAAAAGGTGTCAGAATCAATGAGTTCTGAAACTGTTTTCAGCAGTGGAAAAATGTCTTGATAGGTTATTACATCAAATGCAGAGTACTTTGAAAGTGACTTAGATTTAAATATGTAAGAATAAATACACAATTTTTATAAATTAATTCCTCTTTGGGGGGGTCTCCCCTCATAATGTCATAAATTGCTCTAAAAGTTTACTCTTCTGCCTCATTAGCTATTTTCATACATCTTTGGAGAGAAATATGTTAGAAGATTCTAGAGGCAATAGATATTAATAAAAGTCATAAGCCAAGAACTAGATATTATGTGAAGTTAAAAACCTCTATAGATAACCTTCAAGAGAAAGCTGTTAATCATGGATGCACTCACATTTAATGATCAGAAGCTGATGTTTCTGATGACAATTGTGTTTCCAAAAGGCAAGTTTTGTTGGCAGTGCCATTTATATCACTCCAGAACATTGCTTTTTAAAAATATGAGGGTGCTGCCTACTAAGAGGTAATATGTTATACTGTTACATTTCTTTTCAGAACCAAACCTGTCTCTTATCATGAACGAGCTCTCTTTTCAGATTGCAACTCAAGATGCAAATGTTCAGAGACAAACTGGGAACCCATGTGTGGTGAAAATGGAATCACATATGCATCGGCTTGTCTTGCTGGTTGTCAAACCTCCACCAGGAGTGGAAAAACTATAGTAAGAAATCTTCTCTAAAGTGTGTGCCAACAGGCCTGCTACAGTAGATAACTATATGGGGGGAAATCCATGGAGGGGCTCAGGGGCCCACGGAAGCAGACCCCACTCATAGGAACACGGGCTTTTACTCTGCCATTGTTTTGGGGGTGGAGACAGGAAATAGAGAGAAACTAGAGTTGTTGCAAGAATTAGGCTATGATTTAGAATCATGGCATGGACTGGAGGAGTTCTGTATTTATGTAGTCTAATTCTCTCATTTTGCTTTTAAGGAATATTAACCTTGAAGGAGAAAGTATGTCATAAGATTCTACAATAAGATCTGTATTGGGATCCATATCTGCTGACCCCAGGACCCATGATTTTAGGGCAAGACCAGGGGAGGCCAGTGTTAGGAAGTCTAGCCCAGGAGATCTAGACCCAGGGGTCAGGAATCTGGTTTTGAGAATGTTGGTGGTTCTAGGACAGCTCTTCCTGAGAAATCAAGCAATTTCTGTAATAAAGACTTGGTGGCTGGAATGAAGGGTTTTGTAGGGTGGGAGAGGATGATGAGTTTGGAAATACAGGTAGAAAACCAGTTGTGAAGGGTATCATTACTAACAGACTCTTCCCTCTAATCGCGCCTTTGCATGCCTGTCTCACGCACAGACTTCCTCATCTTTGCTGTGCATACCGCACAGTGATCACACTCTTTGTGCTTGTGGCTGGTGAGATCTGCCTGTATTCGGCAGTCCTCGAGGGCCAAAGATTAAACACATTATGTATTTACGCATGCTTATCAACGATATAAGAATGCTTAGGCAAGCACTTCTGCTAATGCAGAGTCACACTTGTGGATTTTCTCTCTGTTTACTGTTATTCTGACATTTTATTCAGAACAGCAAAGTTTGGTGTCTAGCAATAAGAAGGCTACCCACCCATCTGAAATCTGACTTTTCACCATCCCTCCCTTTTCACCCTTCTGTTCTTTCTTTTTAATTTTTTGTCAGCCACTACTCCTTTGCTCAAACTGTGTGAGCAAAAGCAGTTTCTTAACCAGAACTTCATTCACTGAAGACGTTGTATGCCAGGGACCAAGACAAGTGTTTTTAAAACAAAATTGCATTTAAACATTAAGTTCCTCTAGTAAATGGGTATTATTTTGTTTGTTTTCCTCATGTGAGAACTGAGTCATTAAAATACAAGGGACACCTAACAGTCACATATCTAGTGAGAGACAATCAAGATTCAAAAACTTTCTACCTGACGTTAAAAAAGAAACCTATGCTGCTACTCTTTCTTGAAAAATAAATGCCACCTTTACTTTATTATCTAAAAATTCACAGACTTTTCTGTGATAAAAATGACAACTTACTATATGTACACATTCATACGTGAAATTTACAGAAATAAACTGATGAGAAATTATAAAAGTTTCCTCTCTCTCCAAGATTTAGTTGAGTTCACCAGGGTTTTTTTCCTAGTAACCACTATAAATTCTGTCATATGCTCAAGTTTTGTATTTATTTAGCATTTTTATTGAGTGCTTTAAATGAGTGCTGACTTTAGGCTCTGGGTGTGTAGTGATGACAAAGCAGTTTCTTTCATGGGTTACATTCTAGTGGGGATGTATGTTCAAACAGAAATGATTACTTAGTAGTCTGATAGGTAGTGATAAGCACTGTGAGAACAGGGTGGATTCTCAGAACAGGAAAGGGTAGGGAGGTGGGGGTATTACTTTGAATGGTGGCTCATGGAAGCTCTATTTGATGAAATATCGGGGCAGGGACCTGAGTGCATGTGCTAGCCATGTAGCCATCTGGAAGAGCTGCCCAGCAGAAACAACAGCAAGGCCATGGGCCAAGGGTACTTGTTCGAGGGTTGACAAGGGCATGATCGGAGCCCATGAGTGTGGCTGAAGCAGGAGGAGAGGAGAAAAATCACTGAGCGGTTAGTTCTGAGCAGGATCCATGGGCTACATCATAGCTAGTACACAAGCCACTTTAAGGATTTGGGATTTGATGCAAGTGTTAAAAGAAACCCAGACACAGACAGACAACTGTATGGTGGTTACCAAAGGGAAGGGGTTTGGTGGGGTGGTAGAGGGTAAAGGGGGCCAAATAGATGGTGATGGAGATGGTTTTAACCTTGAGTGGTGGGCTCACAATGCAACATACAGATTGTGTGTCATGATAATGTGCACTGGAAACCTGTATGACCCTATTAACCAATGTCACCCAATAAATTTAATAATAAATAAGCCATTGGAAGGTCAAGAACAGTGATGTAATTTGACTGCCATTTTTAAAGGCTCACTTTGGTTACTGTGTGGAAAACACAATAGCTGAATAAGAGTGGAAATAAGTTGAGCATAAACAGACCACTGCGATAATCAAAGTGAGAATAACGGTGGTTTCTATTTGGAAGTGGAAGGGAAGGAAATAAGGTACGGTTGGATTTGGTTGGATTTGCTGTGAGATTGTTCTGTAAGATCAGTAGTGTGTAGACCAAGTATCAGCTGTTTGGATAATGGAATGTTACCTCTAGAAATTTTGTTTTTTTTGATATATTCTAACAGAAAAATACAGAAGAATATTTTCCTTATTGTTTACACAATGCATGTATACCATACTGTGAAGTCTTTTAAAATAAATATTTATCTTTAACTTTATTTACATTTTACTTCAGTAACTGGACTTTTCCCTATCTTGTTACAGATATTTCATAACTGCACCTGTGTGGGAATTGCAGCCTCAGTATCAGGAAATTCCTCAGGCATGGTGGGCAGATGCCAAAAAGATAATGAGTGTCCCAAAATGTTTCTGTATTTCCTTGTAATATCAGTCATCACGTCCTATACTTTATCTTTAGGTGGCATACCTGGATACATATTGCTTTTGAGGTGAACACTGATTCTTCTGCCCCAATATTTATATAAGACATGCTGTATTCATCTAGAGCAGTGGAATTTTCATGACTTCTCATAGCTCTCTCAGGAAACTTGTCCAGCATCCTCTTTACACTTTGATACTTAGGTTTTCATAACAAACGTGAGGTTGAATAGAAGTTTTCATAGTTAAAAATGTTTGTAAACCATTGGTCTGGAAAGAAATGTTATTGTCTACATCACCATTACCACTCAAAAAATACAGTATGCTATTTCTAATGTTGGTGGTATTAACTAGAATAGACTAAATGTGTTTTAGATTAAACATGATTTCACTGAATTATGAATAATAGAGTTTATAATATTCTTTAAAGACTCATCTAATCCTACAATGTTTTGCATTTATTACTTTTTTAAAAATATATTCTTGCTCTTACTGGAATTATCTGTGTGTGTGCATGTATACTGGGAGGGAGCATTTAAAGGGCTTTTGGATCAATTGAGGGTCCTAATCCATGAACATGGTGTCAATGACTGAAAACATTTTTGCTTATAAAAACTCTAAAAGAATTTTTGATACTGCATACATCTGTGCATATTTTAGTGGGCATCTAAAAAATTTCTTATCATAAGTTTAAATAGTAACTAAGCATTGAGTTCCAGTATATTATAAACATTTTCATTTAAAAATATAAGGATTTTAAATATAGGTCACTCTTTTAAATGTAACCAATGGGATCTAAAGAACAGTGATTAAATAACCAATATCACCTAATCGAAGTAATAAAAACTATTGTATACATATTTAATTTCCCGCTGCTTATACTATGGAAATTGATTAGCAAAGACGAACAGAACACAGGACCTGCTATCCACAAATCTGATTTTGGGGAAAGGTTTTAAGAACAGCATGAGATGTTTTCAAACGGGACCATGGGTTTGAAAAGATGGGAAGTCCCTGTCCCAGAGTTCTCAGAAGGACCAGGATGGCTCTTCATGCAGGGCTGCTTTGTCAATATCTTCTTTTCCTGTGCCAAGTAGTTAATGGGCCAAGGGCATAGTCAGGCTACTAGAGGAAGAGTTTTCCTCACCACCAGTTCCCGAAGGAGCCGAGAAGGAGATGGATGTTCTTGGATTGAAGGAGAAAAGTTGTGTTTCCTGCCTCTGTTAAAGCAGAGACTAAATGGAATGATACATATAGTTGAATTTAGCATCATGGTTAATACTCAATAGTACATATTATATCATCATTTTCCTTACTATTAAAATGACAGTCCAATCAGCTACAGCTATTCAGTCATATTAGGATGCTCTTGTTATTTTAGCTACTCTTGAACTTGGCTGGAAAATTCAAGTGCCCACTGTTTAGCAAAAATACTTACCACAGTAATTGTGATTGCATCCATCCAGATCAATATGGTCCTGTGCTTTTCAGACCAAAACCACAAACACTAGTTAAAGCTTATTAATTCTCTATCGTTGCCTCAAATTCTTGCAATCTTAGAAGATTGCATTTTTTTCTGTCTTTATTGTTTCACTGATTATAGGGCTGATTTACCTTCTAGTAATATTAACTATAAATTCCTTGATGTAGTGCCTTTAATTTTGCATAATTTGCCTTCCCTATGCTAGGACACTCGTAGGATCTCCATACACGCTACTTGAATTCTAATATCACTTCGTGTGTGTTAAGTAGATTATCACTAACATTACTATTTGCTTTAATGGAATATATATATATATATATATATACACACACACACACACACACACACACACAAGTATATATATAAATTTATAATTATAAATTTACACATAAATTTGTAATAGTGCTTTTATTGTTTTCAGGTGCATTAAGCCACAACTTAAGTCTTTTGCCCTGGGTATCTACACTTTGGCAATTAGAGTTCTTGGTAAGTATAGTCTATGTTTTAAGTATGGTAGCTATCACAAGGGTATTTGGAATAATTTTCTAAATATTTTTATAGAATTAGCATGCATGGCTAAATGATGTAGGTGGTTAGGACCCTATTCTTTTTATTTCCTTTCTTTCTTCATTTCTTCCTTCCCTCCCTTGACTTTTCCTTTGTTTCAGAAATGTGTCTATTGAGAGCCAGTGCTAGGCCCATGTTATAATAAGATGAATTTGTGAGAGTAATGACATTTTTTGCTTCACAATCTTGACTCTTC
>VMDR010026301.1:0-14077 GCA_007922815.1 Macrotus californicus
GTATTTGATAAGCATTAGCTGTTACTAGTATTAAGAACAGAGACCTACAAGAATAAGTTAGGAATTTTTAAAAACTAGGGATATCTTATGATGCTCACTTCTTTATTAATTAAAAAAACCTTTATTATGTTATATAATAATAATGAGAAATCATAAATAGAATTAAAAATAAAAACATTATCATTTTGTGCATCCTGTTGTTTAAAATATCGGGGATATGACAGAAATCAATGCAAACAGGCAGAAAAGGTTACAAAAATTCAGCAGTCTGAGGTCATTTGGTTGTTGGTTCACAAACTGGGCCCTACACAGAGAGGGCAAGAAAGGCTGGAGAAAGAGGCAGACCCTGCAGACTGGAGGCTGCTGGGTAGTAAACAAGGGAACGGACTCGCACTCGGGTGCGGGCTCACCCTTTGGGCATCCACAGGGGAGCAGATCTCTGCACCCGCCCACCAGCATCGCGGAAGTCTATGGAGGAGCCCTCACTGGGTTCAGGCACAAGTCCCATCCAGATGGTCTCAGCAGCACTTTACTCTCTCAGGGCTATGTCCTCCAACAGTTTCCACTGTGGGAATGAGGGGCAGGGCTCACATTCCTGGGACAGAGGAGGGGGTGAGGAGCCCCTGAGGGTCTGTGTTCAGGAGGAGGGTCGACAGGCAGTCCTGTTTTCTCAGTTCCCTCCTCCAACACCCCGCCTTCTGTGACTGGCTCTTAGGACCTTAACTCCCGCCCCTGTCCTGTCCTGTGTCCTGAGCGGTCAGGAGGGGCTTTAACTAGCATGGGCGTGGCTTGTCTGACAGCTAGCAGGCTGTGCGGGAGGCAGATATCAGAGCGATCATAATACAGATTAAGATGATTCCCAAAACAACCTTCTCCACCGAGGGCCCCATGACCCTAACCACTGAGATACCAAGTGCCCAGGCTGGGAGCTGGATCTGGGGTGGGTGAGTGCTTGAAAGAAATCAGTAGGGAGTGGGATAAAATATTGTTACCTCTCCCTGTCTCTTTTGGTTTTGCTTCATCTCATGATCTGCGGGTTCCCTTGTCCTTTCTAATCCTTTGATAGAGGATCCAAAAAAAAAAAAAATCATATTGAGAAGTGCTGATACCCTAGACCTAATCCCTTAGGTATGACACCTTCCACTGCTCAACATTTGAAAAAAAGAGATGTCTTCACCCGTCTTACTGTCTTCCTGCCAGCTTTCTCTCAAAACAGATTTTTTTTTCCCTTTGAGCCTCAGTGTTTTACATTGCCTAAGGATAAGCCTGGAACTTTTTATCATCCATGATCCAATTAGCAGAGAAGCTAGCAGCTCAGCTTGCAACAACACACGGGCTCAAGAATGATCCCCACAGAGAAAAAGAAACACATAAGACACTCTTTGTGCACAGCTGGCTATCTATTCTCCCTGTGATCTCATAGCAAAGGCCCAGGCCACTTGGTTAGCTGCCCAAGGTTACCGTTCAAGTCTGGAGTGTGGGAAAAAGGGGTCCTGTAGGATGGTGCAGGTTCACTAAATACCTTCCACAATCTGGACCTTTCTGACAGCTATTGACTGCTTTTTTGTTTTACTTGAGACAAGGCACGAGGGAAAATTTTTTTATTTGAGGATAAAACTCCCAGGAAAGAGTGTATTTCCACGGTGAACTAAGAGGCACCAGTGTGCATAAGTTGTTTTTTTTTAATCCTGAAATTTAGGAAATTCTGCTTCCTGTGTATGAGTCACCTGCAGGTTAGAGGGGAGGAGACCGTGGTCCTCTTTTTGGAGTAGATCAGAACTCAGAATGACCTTGGTTCAACTTTCTAAGACTTAGTGCTATGTAACAGTATTGGCTCAGGACTGGAGGAGATGCAAAGAAACACAGAATGTTTTTCTGCTCTGCAGGGCTACATACTTAGACAAGATTCTGATCATGCACACATTGTCAGTTTGTAATCAGTCTAGTGGTTCTCGGGCAAGAGAAGTACCACCACCCACCAGAAGCTTTCTGTTTTTGTTTATTTTGCTTTGGTTTTTTAATGACGAGTGTTACAATCTGGTGTGGGGGTTGTGGTGATACAGGAATCACCTGAGAGATCAAAGATGCTAAACCTCTTGCCATGATCATCAAAAGAAAAAGAAATGTTTAGTACAAGATGTCAAAAAAAAGCCACCTTCTCACTCATAATTAGGCAGCACTGTGTAGGCTCTTGCACAGCAGCCCCAGGCTGTGTGCCTCAGTCCAATCCCTCGGCCCACCCTTCAGGACCGAGAGGCAGAACTCCTGTGCTGGGCACTCTATCAGACAACTTAGGCTAAGCTATGCTGCAGTCATAAACTACCCAATGATGTCAAAGGTGGGTAACAACAAGGGTGGTTCCTAACTAATGTTCCAAGTCCATGTGGGGCATTTTTAGGGCCCTCATCTATGTAATCTTATCAGGAATCAAGGCTAGAAGAGGAAAGCTCTCTGGGATGTTGTCAGCTGAATTCAACAGAGGGCATGGCAAAGTCATGAGCCGGTTCTGAAACGTGTGCTAGAAAAGCGGTGCTCGTCATTTCCATTCACATTTCATTGACTAAAAATCATACGACCAAGTTAATATCCATGATGCGCAAATGTATGAATCCCTTTTCAGGGACACACAGTAAATATTTTGAACAACAGTACAATCCACTTTAGGAGAAGTAGAATGGAGAAAAAAAAGGCTATTATAACAAAGCTTCTTAAAATTGACTCCAGAAAGAAAATCTACTATTGATCACTAACCTAGAACAAGCTTCAGAAAAAGAAGGTGAAAACCCAGTATCTCAAGTTCATTCTCTAATGACTCAAACCCGTGAATGTGTTATTTCTAAGATAAATGGGGCTTTGGAGATATGACTAGGTAAAGGACCTTGGATGGGAAGAATATCCTGGGTTTTCTGGTGGGCATGATCTAATCACAGGGGTCCTCGAAAGCAGAAAATCTTTTCCACTAGAGTCACAGGCAGACAGAGGTGACCATGTAAGAATAGTCACAGATGCTGGCTTTGAAGGAGAAGGAAGAGGAACGTAAACCTAGACATGTGGGCAGCCTCTAGAAGCTAAAAAAACAAGGAAATGAATTCTTCCACACATCCTCCAAGAAGGAATATAGTCATTCTGACACCTTACGTTAAGCCATTATAATCATTCTGACCTACTGAACTATAAGATACTTGTTATTCTAAGCCACTAAGTTCTTGGGTAATTTGTTATGGAAGCAACAGAAAACTAATACATATGATGACTTGTATTCAAAATATACAAAAAAATAATTTAAAGTGAATCTTAATTATATAGACTGTGAAATACCCAGTTAAAATATAGGCAGATGATCTGCACAGACACCTCACCAGAAAGATATTCAAAAGCCAAATAAGCATATAAAGGGATGCACACATCGTTTGCCATTTGGGAAATGCAAATTAAAATCACAGTGAGCCCTGGCTGGTGTGGCTCAGTGGATTAAGCACCAGCCTGCAAATCAAAAGGTTGCATGTTCGATTCCCAGTCAGGGCACATGCCTGGGTTGAGGGCCAGGTCCCCAGTAGGGGGTGTGTGAGAGGCAACTAACTGATGTATCTCTCACACATTGATCTTTCTCTCCCTCTCTTCTTCCCTTTCCCTCTCTCTAAAGAGTAAATAAATAATTTTTTTAAAGCACAATGAGATACTATACACTATACAGAATAGCAAAAATACATCAAATTACTGGCAAGAATGCAGAGCAGCATAAACTTCTACCATTGCTGGTAAAAAAAATAGTTTGGGGAAAAAGTGCTTCTTACAAAACTAAACGGTTCTATATGATATAGCAATAACACTGCTAGGTGTTCACCAAATGGATTTCAAAACTTATGTGAACAAAAAAAATCTTATATATGAATGTTTATAATAGTTTTATTTACAATCTCCAAAATGGAAAACAACTAAGATGTTCTTCAATAGATGAATGGAGACACAAGTTAGTAATCCATGCAATGGAATATTATCCAGAGATTGAAAGAAATGAACTATCAAGTCATGTGAAGATGTGGATGAATCTTAAATGCATTTTACTAAGTAAAAGAAGCCAGTCTGAAAGGGCTACCTACTATATAATTTTATTTATAAGGCATTCCATAAAAGGCAAAACTACAGAAATGATAAACAGATTGGTGATTGCCAAGGGCTTAGCAGAGGAGGGTGGGAAAATTACTAAATCACAAGGGAATTTTTAGGGTAGTTAAGTTATTCTGTATGGCATTATAATGGAGGATTCATGACAATGCACATTTGTCAACATTCACAGAACTTGATAGAACAAAGAGTGAACCTTAATGTATATACATTATAAAATATCATTTAAGATTTTGTAGAATCCCGAGATGAATTTCTGGATATGACAGATAATCTAAGGGTATTACACCCTCATTGAAGTGGGTGGGAGGGAAAAGAAGCTAAACTAAGTAACATATTGGAAATGAGCGGAGTCCTTCAGACCAGTGGACCAAGGGACTCTTCACAAGCACTGTGGTCTGATTGATATGCACTTTCTCCTGCAGTATGGATTAACAATTCTGAAGATACTGCACATGTATATTAAAATTGAACAATTAAGAAAACAGATGGTGGAAGGGGAGAGCAAAGTTTCTCCCTATTGGAGTGAGATGTTAGAGGTAAGCAAGGAAACAAGCTAGAATGATTCATGTGATAATGCATAGTGTTACATAGTTAAACACAGCAATACACACATGTGCGAGTTGGCATATACACATATATTTCCTTGCTCTGTCATCTGAGAGGGTCCACAGGTAAGAACATCCCAGTAGCCAAAAGTACACTGAGAATCGAAATCTTGAGTTTTAATACTATTGTACAAGAAATAAAATAGAGCTCTTTGGAAACATAAATGATTCTAAGACTGGGGCAGGGAATATATGAGATGAGCCTGAAACATCGTATAGTGCCAGGAAGTGAAGAAATGTTGAAAACACATGACACATGCACACAAGGATAGAAGCGTGATGGAAGCCTCAGCTCGGTAATCAAGGCTAACAGCAGCAGTGTGTCTTGGTGATAGTATGAACTCTTGATGTGATGTGATGAAACTATTTCCTGGAAGTCTTCCTCACTGAAACTCATAACCCCAGTCTAATCATGGGAGAAACAGATTCCAACTGGGTAGCCTTCAACAAAATGCCCACCCAGGCCTCCTCATAGCTGTAAAGGTGATCAAAATACAGTCCACAAAACTGGCACAGTCCAGGGGAGCCTAAGAAGGGATGGTAGCTGACTGTCATGTGGTATTCTGGATGAGATCCTGAGGCAGAAGAAGGACATTCATGTAAAAACTAAGGAAATCTAGATAAACTATAGACTTCAGTTAATAATACTCTATCAATAATCATACATTAATTATGACAAATGTAAGATGTTGATAAGAGAGGAAATTGGGTGTAGGGAGTCAGCCCCAAGAAAGAAGATACCTACCAAAAAGAGCTCCATATAGCTAACTGGGCTCAAGTTTTAAAACAAAACTAAGCAGTCATTTATAAAGAGGAGCCTCTCATGCAGACAAGCACTTCAGGGATGTCCCCACTAAGCTGCCTGCCTCCCTCACTCAACTGCCTACTGCCTGCCTGCACTGTGCTCCTGCCCTCTGAGCCACCCCTTATAAAAGAGTTTTTTGGAATCCTTATGTCTACCAATAGGACTGCTATATCCCCATCAGCACCTTCATTGACCAATCAGAGCAGCTCCATTTTGACTAATCAAGACTGTGCTTTTTGGACCAATTCACTGCAAAAATCTGGAGTCCTCATTTGCATGAGGATGGATCAATCAGGGTGAGGGGCAGAGAGATGTCTCTCTGTATAAGTCAGCATGCCCTCTGGCTCGGGAAGCGCACTTTCCCTTTCCACCAAAAACTAAAGATTGTATTTTCTTGCTGGACAAGAGTGGAGCAGACCAGAGCAGTCTAGTCAGAGCGGGGTGTCACTGTAGGGCCACCTCCCAGCTGTGCTGTTCCTTAGCCGTGCTGTATTTCTGTTGAGCTGTTTGCCTGGAAAAAAGTTCCCTTCTTCACTGCCCCCTGCACTGAGGATTCTTGTTAATTTTGAACTGATGCCAATGATCATCGGTTGATAGGAGAATATGGAAACTCTCTTTATTCTCTTTTCCATTGTTTCAAAATCTTAAACTATTTTAAAATGAGAAGTTTATCCTAACAAAAGCATAAAAGATAGTCTGCAGACCCAGCAAACAATGCAATCCACACCCCCCAAAACAGTGATAATGAAGCAAATTGAACTGGACTTTGAAATAAAACTCTTAAAATCCTCAGAGAAGATAACATGAGGAAATAATATTCCAGCAAAATAATGGAAATTTCTACCAAAAGTGCAGGTAGATGTGAAAAGGAGCCAAGATCTATCATTTAGGAAGACATGGTCTCAGTCCGTTTGACTGAACTAAAGAAAATTCTCAGTCACCCTCGGGTCTCCCTTGATTTACTTGCTTTGCTCCAAAGTGAAGACATAACCTTGATTGAATTCAGCCGGGCAGCGTTAAGGAGTTTAAGCAGATGAGTGTCGTGTGCCGTTCAGGATTTGGTTGAATTAGGGAAAGCTGAAAGCTGGAGAATTGGATAAAGGTTTTTCTAATACTTCAAGTGCAAAAATATTACATATAACAAGTGCTGAGGTAATGAGAAGCAGAAAAGGAGGGTATGGATTTTAGACATATTAAGGAGGTAGAATCGACCCATGTTGGTAAGTCATTGTAAGTTCAAGTCTATTCAGAAAGAAGCGGTCTGCATTAAGTGTGACTATGTCAACACTAAATTTATCAACTGTTACAAGGCGTGCATATCCATTCATCCCTTGCAGAGACCTTCATTAGGCGCCTATTGTTTACCATGCATAGTATTAGGTCCTCGTGATAAATCACTGAATGAGACAGACGTGGCTCTTATTCTTAAGGTGTTCAAAGCCTATTTGGGAAAAAAAACATACACTAAACAAATCATTATATAAACCTTATTTAATGTGAAATAGGCTGTAACGGGTGCTTTTAGAAAACGAACAAGGTGATGACATCAACTGTGAAGGATAGGAGAGCTTTGCTAAGCAGGTATGAAGTAAGAAAGGACAAGAATGTAAGGACAGACACCTGATGATTCTTATTTAGGACAATGTACGTTTGTAGAGCCTTTGCTGCAAACTCCCACTGGATAAATAAAAGATGCTTTCATCTTCAGCATTTTCCAGCCCAGGTGAGGAACACTCAAAATAATTTCATACCACAGGCTGCTAATATCAGCCCCTGGCCCATGTGGATCACGCCTACCACACACACAAGGAAAAAATCACGTCCCATCAGAAGAAGCATTAGGAAGGGTAAACAATTGGATGGGGAGTCATGCTGGCCACAACACCGCAGCTGACTTTGTTTTTGTTCCTCTTTTTGAGAGGCACTTATTGTTTCCGAGACGCGTGAGGCAAGAATCTTCCTAGAGGCAGGTGCATTGGAGAGAGCCCCTTTCAGCATCAGGGAACATAGGCCTCTGCTTCCTTCGGTCCTCTGTCTTTCAAATAGTGCCTTCTCTCCTACACACGAAACTTTTTCCACTCTTTTTAGCTCATATTCCAGCCCCAGGGTCCTGGTTTAAAAGCTACAATTCTAGAGAGTATGTTACTAAGAAATGATAAAACAGAAAATAGAAAAAAATCTGAGTATGGAGAGAAATTATTGCTGTAATTCTCACTCTCTCCAGCTGTTAGCACGGGTTCTAAAAGGGAGATAATAAGCTATTGCACAGGGTTGTTTGAGGATTATGTGAAATAGTACATTCAGAGTGGTTAGCAGAATAAGGCCTCAAATGTTAGCTATTATTACAACTATTCAGATTATTATTGTTAGGCAACCATTATTTTCCATTATGGCCTTAGAAAGTTATCTTTCTTTCCTGCTTCTCCTCCTGTAGGTTCTTCCTGCTACTTTCTCACTTCCAAGTACATTTAAATCTTAACACAATTTCAAATGTCTCTTTTTGTGAATTATTTATACAGCTTTAACATTTTTGACTTGGGTTGCCTGATTTTAGAAAACACAGGAATAAGGAAAAAAATTAATACCTCTAAATCTGCCCACAAGCAGAAATTAAAATGTAGAGGACAGATCAACGTCAAGGGAAATCTTTGTCATTGGATGCAGTATGAGAATTTACAGCCTGTTGTGAGCTTAGAGAGCAGAGTCTTAGAGAGTGTTGTCATGGAGTCTACCTCCAAAGTCACAAGCAACCTGGGAGGCCTGAGCTTTGCATAGAAACCACAGAAAACCACCTAGTTGTGTCCAACTTCCATCACCACCAGTGGTCGTCAGGGGACAGCTGTACCTTTCTACTCCTGGGAGATCCAGCAGGAAGCGGCAGGGATGAAATTTTGTGTGTGTGGCGGGGGGGGGGGGGGGGGGGGGGGGGGGGTGCGGTTGAGGAATGTGTCATTATTCCTGGAACAGTTGTCACATAGGAGGTAAATAGGGTGAGCCTGCACGGTACACTTGTGAAGCTGCAGCTGGCCTGTGGGCTCCCTGTTGCCCCAGCTGGGTTGGTGGGATGGGAGTTTACGAGGTTCTCAGGGGCGTGTTAAGCTCAAGAGCATTTGATTGGAGTCATTACCTGGGAACCATCTGACTAATCTGCACACCTAACACACAGCGTCGGAGACATTATTTCTAAGGAGTGATAAATGGCAACTATTTAATTGTTTGGAGAAAAGGTGGTATAGTTTCAGTTTGGCCTGGTTCCCAGTCTGGATAACCATGAATGCCTTCCAAAACAGCCTTAATAATAACAGTCTGTAGATATCCAGACCTCCTGCCTTTCATATTTCTTAGAGGCAGTATTTCTTATGTATATTCTCTGGGGAGGGCTAGTATAGTATTCCTAATCTACTTTTCCCATTAGGGAAAATGAGATATATAAAGAGAATGGCAAATGCTCGAAGTCATACAATGGATATCAATACCAGAGGCAAAAATGAAACACAGATGACTGGTCCCTTAGCAAACTAGACTGCGTGAGAATGAATGGTGGAGGGTATTGGATTTGAAGGTGTTTTCTTTTCTTTCCCTGAAATGGGAGGAAAGAAGGATGTTGGATATTTACAAAAACCTAGCACAATCCCTCATACAAAATGTTAAGTGAATAAATGCTCATTCCCTTCCCCTTGCTTTTTCTCTTCTTTTCCTTTCTTCTTTGTAGTCATTACCTGGGAACCTTCCGCCTCATCTGCACACCTAACAGAGAGTTGGAGACATTATTTCTAGGGCATGATAAATGGCAATTCTTTAATTGTTTGGAGAAAAGTTGGTCGAGTTTCAATTTCGTCCCTGCCAAAAATTAATTCAAGCTCAGCTGAATCCTCTAGTAAATCTATCTATACAGGAATTAAACAAAACATTTCCCCTCCCTCTTTTCTGCTCCCTTCTCTCTTCTAGCTCCATCTTCCACACATATTTAAGGTACAGAGGTGGTGTCTGGGGAAGAGTTAGTCAATCAAAGTCAGCAGATGGTGGCTTAGTAGAAGAGAACCTAGAGAAAGGAGAGATGAGAGCTTCCCTCTTCCCTTTGGCCCATGGACTCTTGAGAACGGAGGGGAAAATCACTCTCGTGGGTCAGTGTTTGATTTTTCACAACTTCAGGTACTTCGAACTCATGCTTGCCCAGCCCCACCACCTGCTGGTGCCTGACCCGACAGAGTCCAGGTTAGCCTGAGAGGAAGTGCTGACGGGATGTGGGGAGAGAAGTTTGGTAGTAGAACATGCTACGTTCACAGCCAGAGTCTTCCCACACACCTATCCAACTAAGAATCTGGTGCCATCCTGAATAAATTACATTGTAACTTTTGCTCCAGTGAAGTGAATGGAGGTGCTATGTGCCCCTGCTGGAGCCAGACTCCTCCTGGGACTGTGGCAAATGCACCTGGCCCAGTGTCCCAGCATAAAGTGGAGCTCATCTGCTCCATCCAGATATGTGTCAAGCTTCATGGCTGCCTCAGTACATGTCCCTTGGCAACTCCCTGTAAGTTGGCCAAATGCTCACTCCCCCAAAGGCCTGTGTGCTTGGAATTTGTCCTCAATGCTCAGTTATCTGTACTCCTCTTCATGATGTCTGAAAGGCGTTTCTGACAAATGGTGGGAAACCACACTCTGGCCAATGGGGTCAAGTGCGAAGCTGTCTTTATTTTCACTTGTCTTCTCTAAAGGAGGACACGTTCTCAGGTACAATTTCAGTAAATTTAGGAGTGCCAAAATGTAAACATTTTTGAATGTTAGTGACATCTTGCACTTTCTGGTCTGTGCTCACCTTCATGACCATATTCCACACTAGTGACTATACCCTTCCTTCTTTTTGTCTTTCTACACACACACATGCACACTCAAACACACCTTACTGTTTGCCACTGCGGGGAGACTGCTGTGTTGTCCACAATTGGGGGCTTTCCATAGTAGAGTTTGGGGCTAGGGGCACTCATTTTGAATTCCATTTGTGTTTGTGACCAGGATTCTGATGTCGATGAGTGAGCTGACTGAGCAAGAACTCGTCAGAAAGAAGGAAATGGCAGGTATATCACCTTGGTCCATTAACAACGCCTCAGATGTCCAAGAAGAGCTAGAGAGTCTTAGCAGAATATATTATCTTTTACTAAGACTTGTCCACTGATTTAACTTTCACAAATTTAGAATTAAGAAAAAAAAACAGCTATAAGTAAGAAGCTGTAAAAACTAATTAACTTAGCTCCATGTGAGAATTAAGTAGACAGGCTAGTAGAGCTTTGATACCTATTTAATAGAATAAGACACGGAAAAGAAACTGATTTCCTTTTGTCAGGGGGCCTCGGCTTTGAGGCATTGAACACTGCTGCTCCCGACCTTCCCTCCACCCACAGCGTGTTAGTAATCATGGCTCTGAAGGCAGGAAAGCGGAGTGCCAAGTGTGCCTGTGAGGTTCCTGGGGGTAGGGACAGTTGGGCAGCTCTGGGTCCACATGGAAGGAGCCTCTTTGAAGTGAGCCTTCACAGACACAGCAGTGAGGGTGACAAGACACCCTCAAGAAGCCATCGCAGCGACGAAGTCGTCACCATGAGATTGGAGAGTGACATGTAGGAACTTGTGAACTAGACTGGGAATCCCAGACGTATCTATAGGTTTTGCTCCAGTCCTCGAAACACAGGAGACTCCTTTCTTTCTTATTCCCAGGGAGCTATGTCCTACAGAAACGATAGCAGGCATGGAATAGTGAGATGCTATGGCTCAAACTCACCTGAGCGAGTTCAAGGGCAACGCGATGAGCTGTTGCAAGTCCCATGACCTGTGAGAGGTGACTCTGTGGGTGCGAACAGTTATTGTGCCTGATAGTGAACAAATCTTCTCATTGCATTGGTGCAGGATTTGTTTAACCCTTTAGCGCGTGGCCACCTTTGAGTGGCGAGGTAGAGTAGGCTTTGTGAGCATGGTTTCTGGTAGCTGACTGCCTGGGTTCGAATCCTTGCTCTGCCTCTCACTAGCTGTATCAGCAATTTTCAACCTTTTTCATCTCATAGCGCACCTGAACTAATTACTAAAGTTCTGCAACACACCAAAAGTAGATTATATTTTTTGCTTATCTGACAAAAAAATCATCGGTATAATTTTGATTCATTCACATCAGATGGTTATTGTAGTGTTGGCTGTTGTCATCTTTTTATTTGACAGGCTAAGGGAGAAGAGGCCAGTGTCCCTGACTAAACAGTTGGGTATTGCATGGTTTGTGTATCTTCGCAGCACCCCGGTTGATCATTGCTAGGCTGTACTAATTTACTAGCTTTGTGCAAGTCTTTTACCCTCTGTATGCCTCAGTTTTCCTTGGGATAACAGAACAACATCTAGGGTTTTCATGAGAATAACTTCTTAGGAGTAACTCCTTTAGACAAAAGTTTATATGAATAAATCTCCTAAATGAGATGATTGAATAGTTTTTGACTCAAAGTCATCTAAGAAGCAATTAGACAGCCATAACAATTCTAACTCAATGGATGAAAAAACAGGGAAATAGAGTTTGAGTGAGCTGGAAGGAAATACTACAAACATAACATGCACACACATTTAAAGGTGCCAGCAAAGCCCTGGCCTGTGTGGCTCAGTTGGTTCGAGCATTGTCCTGTAACTGAAGGGTTGTGGGTTCAATTCCCAGTCAGGGCATGTACCTGGGTTTCAGGTTCCATCCCTGGTCCAGGCGTGTACAGGAAACAGCCAATCCATGTTTCTCTCGCACATCACTGTTTCTCTCTGTCCCTTCCTCACTCTCTAAAAGCAATGAAAAAATGTCCTCGAATGAGGGTAAAAAATAAATAAAAATTAAAGGTGCCAGTTAAGAGTCAAGTATCAATATATCACCTAAGAAATCAGAGCTCTATATAACTCGCTGTTGATTTTATTTAATAATATGCCAAAAAGAATGAAATAGACTTCTAGAAAATCATCAAGAGTTCCTATCATTGTCTTAAATATTTTGAAATCTAATTTATGGAGGAGGTGGAGACTCACAATTGTTGAATTGTTGAGTGCTGAGGCAAAATTTTAGAAAATATTGTTTTAATTAACTGCAAACTTCCATATCTATTGTTTCCACGATTTAAATCAACTCAGAGGGAGTGGCAATCATGGCTCCTCATCACAAAGTGCCCTTGGAA
Source organism: Macrotus californicus (assembly GCA_007922815.1). Taxonomy (NCBI): domain Eukaryota; kingdom Metazoa; phylum Chordata; class Mammalia; order Chiroptera; family Phyllostomidae; genus Macrotus; species Macrotus californicus. The sequence goes on from VMDR010026301.1 coordinate 12,720, forward strand.
CGTCAGTCATACAGCAGGGTGTTGTCAAGTAGACTCAGTTCTCCCGAAGCTCTCATTTATTTTTTAATTTACAATCCTGGCATTGAATTTCTACTGTTCGCTCACAAAGCAAATGAGAGCTGGAGACGGGGGTCACTGCGGGAATGAGTGCACAGCACCGAGGAAAGGAGGGAAGCTACGGGGAACCATACACAACTCCACCAATGCTCGCGCAGGGGGACACATGGACTAACGAGGCGGTCTGGTGTGGGTAGATGTGTGGGTGGGGGATTGTTTCAAGGAAAAGAAAAGGCTTAGACTGGGCCATAAAGCCTCGTCTGGGTTCTTATGGGTGAGTGGGCTTAGCCAGGCATAGAGGGTGAAAGGACATTCCACACAAGAGAAGCCATGTGAATTCAGGACGTCAGGCGTGGGCGTGAAGCCTTTGGGAAACTCCAGGCCACCCCGTCTGACTGGACGCCGGGCAACGAGGAGGTGATGAGAGATAAGATTGCACAGGTAGGTGGGGGTCGGCAGGAGATCATGAGAAACCTTGCAAGCCAACCTAAGTGATTTGGACCTTACTCAGTGGAACCTATCACAAGGAAGTAAAAAAATACTGGAAATTGTCATGGTCAAAGCAGAAGCTTCAGGTGGTCGATTGGGACCAACGTTCTCACCTGAGTGATGTAGAATCTGTAGCAGAGCAGGGCAGAAACAGACTGCCCGCGTAATAGCCCAGCCCTCTGCCTAGCCGCTCCATGACTCTGGGCAAACTACGCAAGCTTTTTGTGATGCGGTTTCCTTGTCTGTAAATACCACTAAGGCTGCTTAGAGGATTGAATGAGTCCCTACAGCGTTAAGATCAAGGCATGGCATATATGCAGTATGCAGTAAATGTGAGCGATCCCTGTTAGTTCCAAGCTCTGATGGGACACTGTGGGACTCCGTCTGAGCAAACTATGAGCTTCAGCAAAAGCTGTGGGGCAAAGGTCGATTCTGTCCTTTCAAAATGAGAAAGAAACATCAGTAGCAGAAGCATCCCCAACTCCAACAAATAAACATCTACGGAACACTTGTTCATCTAAGCAAGGGGCTAAGTTTGATGGAGGAATTTTGACTGTGTCATTTTGCTATGAGGATATTTCCTGGAACAAAATAAGGAAATCAGCTATTTTAGATTTCTTTGAATATCTGTACAACTTTTTAAAAAGATGTAATATAGGTTTCTGATGCAAAATTCAAAATGTGTGAATGATTATAAAGTTAAAAAAGACTCCCTATTTTCTCTGGCCTCTTGGAGGCATCTTTTCTCCCATGAGGGAATTAGTTTTGATTTTATTTTGTTTGGTTTGTTTTTGTTTTTACCTTCTGGTACT
>VMDR010026302.1:0-13064 GCA_007922815.1 Macrotus californicus
CAGGGCCGCCGCCGGGGCACCACCCCGCGCGCATTTTCAGCCGCGGAAAAGCCCTGTGGGGTGGTACGGCGCCCCGGACTCCAGCAGGACCGTGGCGAAAAGAGCACGCTCCCCGGGCCCTCGCGGGGCCCCGGCAGGCTCCGCAGGCGGGGGGCCGGCGACCTGCGCTGCGGGCAGGGCCGCCGCCGGGGCACCACACCGCGCGCATTTTCAGCCGCAGAAAAGTGCTGTGGGGTGGTACGGAGCCCCGGCCCCAGCAGGACCGGGACGGCGGGAGCAGGTTCCCCGGGCCCTCGCGGGGCCGCGGCACGCTCCGCAGGCCGGGGCCGGCGACCTGCGCTGCGGGCAGGGCCGCCGCCGGGGCACCACCCCGCGCGCATTTTCAGCCGCGGAAAAGCGCTGTGCGGTGGTAGGGCGCCCAGGCTTCCAGCAGGACCGGGGCGGCGGGGGCAGGCTTGCCGGGCCTTCGTGGGGCCCCGGCAGGCTCCGCAGGCCGGGGGCCGGTGACAAAACTGCGGGCAGGGCCGCCGCCGGGGCACTACCCCGCTCGGATATTGAGCCCCGGAAAAGTGCTGTGCAGTGGTACAGCGCCCCGGCCTTCAGCAGGACCGGGGCGGCGGGGGCAGGCTCCCCGGGCCCTCGCGGAGCCCCGGCAGGCTCCGCAGGCCGGGGGCCAGCGACCTGCGCTGCGGGCAGGGCCGCCGCCGTGGCACCACCCCGCGCACATTTTCAGCCGCGGAAAAGCGCTGTGGGGTGGAACGGCGCCCCGGCTTCCAGCAGGAACGCGGTGGCGGGGGCAGGCTCCCCGGGCCCTCGTGGGGCCCTGGCAGGCTACGCAGGCCGGGAGCCGGCGACCTGCGCTGCGGGCAGGACCGGCGCCGGGGCACAACCCCGCGGGCATTTTCAGCCGCGGAAAAGCGCTGTGTGGTGGTACGTCGCCCCGCCCCCAGCAAAACCAGGGGGGCGGGGGCAGGCTCCTCGGGCCCTCGCGGGGCCCCGGAAGGCTAAGCAGGCTGGGGACCGGCGACCTGCGCTGCGGGCAGGGCCGCCGCCGGGGCACCACCACGCTTGCATCTTCAGCCGCGGAAAAGCGCTGTGGGGTGGTATGGCGCCCCGGCCCCCAGCAGGACCGGGGCTGCGGGGGCAGGCTCCCCGGGACCTCGCGGGGCCCCGGCAGGCTCCGCAGGCCGGGGGCCGGCGACCTGCGCTGCGGGCAGGGCCTCCGCCGGGGCACCACCCCACGCGAATTTTCACCCGCGGAAAAGCGCTGTGGGGAGGTACGGAGCCCCAGCCCCCAGCAGACCCGGGGCGGCAGGGGCAGGCTCCCCGGGACCTCGCGGGGACCCGGCACGCTCCGCAGGCCGGGGACCGGCGACCTGCGCTGTGGGCAGGGCCGCCGCCGGAGCACCACCCCGCGCGCATTTTCAGACGCGGAAAAGTGCTGTGGGGTGGTACGGCACCCCAACCTTCAGCAGGACCGGGGGCAGGCTGCCCGGCCCTCAGAAGCCCCGGCAGGCTCCGCAGGACCGGGGCCGGCGACCTGCGATGCAGGCAGGGCCGCCGCCGGGGCACCACCCCGCGCGCATTTTCAGCCGCAGAGAAGCGCTGTGGGGTGGTACGGCGCCCCGGTCCCCAGCACGACCGGGGCGGCGGGGGCAGGCTCCGCGGGCCCTTGCGGGGCCCCGGTGGGCTCCGCAGTCCTAGGGCCGGCGACCTGCGCTGCGGGCAGGACGACCGCCGGGGCGCAACCCCGGGCGCATTTTCAGCCGCCGAATACCGCTGTGGGGTGGTACAGCGCCCCGTCCCCCATCAGGACCGGGGCGGCGGGGGCAGGCTCCCCGGGCCCTCGCGGGGCCCCGGCAGGCTCCGCAGGCCGGGGGCCGGCGACCTGTGCTGCGGGCAGGGCCACCGCCGGGGCACCACCCCACGCACATTTTCAGCCACGGAAAAGCGCTGTGGAGTATTATGGCGCCCCGGCCCCCAGCAGGACCGAGGGGACGAGGGCAGGCTCTCCGGGACCTCGCGGGGCCCCGGCAGGCTCTACAGGCCGGGAGCCGGCGACCTGCACTGCTGGCAGGGTCGCCGCCGAGGCACCACCCCGCGCGCATTTTCAGCCGCGGAAAAGCGCTGTGGTGTGGTACGGCGCCCCGGCCCCCAGCAGGACCGGGGCGGCGGGGGAATGCTCCCCGGACCCTTGCGGGGCCCCGTAGGGGTCCGCAGGCCTAAGGCCGGAGACCTGCGCTGATGGCAGGGCCGCCGCCGGGGCACCACCCCGCGCGCATTTTCAGCCGCGGAAAAGCGCTGTGGGGTGGTTCGGCGCCCCGGCCCCCAGCAGGACTGGGGCGGTGGGGGAAGGCTCCCCGGGCCCTCACAGGGCCCCGGCAGGCTGCGCAGACCCGGGTCTGGCGACCTGCGCTGCGGGCAGGGCCGACGCCGGGGCACAACCCCGCGCGCATTTTCACCGCAGAACAGCGCTGTGGGGTGGTACGGAGCCCCTGCCCCCAGCAGGACCGGGGCGGTGGGGGCGGGCTCCCCGGGCCCTCGCGAGGCCCCGGCACGCTCAGCAGGCCGGGAGCGGCGACCTTCGCTGCGGGCAAGGCCGCCGCCGGGGCACCACACAGCGCGCATTTTCAGCCGTAGAAAAGTGCTGTGCGGTGGTACAGTGCCCCGGCTTCCAGCAGGAACGGGGTGTCGGGGGCAGGCTCCCCGGGCCCTCGCGGGGCCCTGGCAGGCTCCGCGGGCCGAGGGCCGGCGACCTGCGTTGCGGACAGGGTCGCTGCCGGGGAACGACCCCGCGCGCATTTTCAGCCGCGGAAAAGCGCTGTGGGGTGGTACGGAGCTCCGGCCCCAAGAAGGACTGGGGCGGCTGGGCAGGCTCTCCGGGCCCTCGCGGGGCCTCGGCAAGCTCCGCAGGACGGGGGCCGGGGACCTGCGCTGCGGGCAGGGACGCCGCCGGGGCACCACCCCGCGCGCATTTTCAGCCGCGGAGAAGCGCTGTGGGGTGGTAGGCACCCCGGCCCCCAGCAGGACCGTGGCGGCGGTGGCAGGCTCCCCGGGCCCTCGCAAGGCCCCGGCAGGCTCCGCAGGCCCGGGGCCGGCAACCTTCGCTTCGGGCAGGGCCGCCACCGGGGCACCAACACGCGCGCATTTTCAGCCCCGGAAGAGCGCTGTGGGGTGGTACGGCGCCCCGGCCCCAAACAGGATTGGGGCGGCGGGGGCAGGCTTCCCGGGCCCTCGCGGGGCCTTGGCAGTCTCCGCACGCCGGAGGCCAGCGACTTGCGCTGCGGGCAGGGCCGCCGCCGGGGCACCACCCCGCGCGCATTTTAAGCCGCGGAAAATCGCTGTGGGGTGGTACGGCGCCCCGGCCCCCACCAGGACCGGGGCGCCGGGGGCGGACTCTCCGGGCCCTCGCGGGGCCCCGGCAGTCTCCGCAGGTCGGGGGCCAGCGACCAGCGCTGTGGGCAGTGCCGCCCCCGGGGCACCACTCTGCGCGCATTTTCAGCCGCGGAAAAGCGCTGTGGGGTGGTACGGCGCCCCGGCCCCAAACAGGATTGGGGCGGCGGGGGCAGGCTTCCCGGGCCCTCGCGGGGCCTTGGCAGTCTCCGCAGGCTGGGGGCCACCGACTTGCGCTGCGAGCAGGGCCGCCGCCGGGGCACCACCCTGCGCGCATTTTAAGCCGCGGAAAAGCGCTGTGGGGTGGTACGGCGCCCCGGCCCGCAACAGGACCGGGGCGGCGGGGGCAGGCTCCCCAGGCCCTCGCTGGGCCCCAGCAGGCTCCGCAGGCCAGGGGCCAGCTACCTGCGCTGCGGGAAGGGCCGCCGCCGGGGCACCCCACCATACGCTTTTTCAGCCGCGGAGAAGCGCTGTGGGATGGTACGGCACCCCAGCCCCCAGCAGAACCGGGGCGGCGGGGAGAGGCTCCCAGGGACCACGGGGGGCCCCGGCAGGCTCCGCAGGCCGGGGGCCGGCGACCTGCGCTGCGGGGAGGGCCGCCCCCGGGGCCCCACCCCGCGCGCATTTTCAGCCGCGGAAAAGCGCTGTGGGGTGGTACAGCGCCCCGGCCCCCAGCAGGACCGGGGCGGCGGTAGGAGGCTCCCCGGGGCCTCGCTGGGCCCCGGCAGGCTACACAGGCCGAGGGCCGGCGACCTGCGCTCCGGGCAGGGCCGCTGCCGGGGCACCACCCCGCGCGAATTTTCAGCCGCGGAAAAGCGCTGTGGGGTGGTACGGCGACACGGCCCCAGCAGGACCGGGGAGGCGGGGGCAGGCTCCCAGGGCCCTGGCGGGGCCCCGGCAGGCTCCGCAGGTTGTGGGCCGGCGACTTGCACTGCGGGCTGGGCCACCGCCTGGGCACCACCCCGCGCGCATTTTCAGCCGCGGAAAAGCGCTGTGGGGTGGTTCGGCGGCCCGGCCCCAAGCAGGACCGGGGCAGCGGGGGCAGTCTCCCCGGGCCCTCGCGGGGCCCCGGCAGGCTCCACAGGCCCGGGGCCGGCGACATGAGCTGCGGGAAGGGCCGCCGCCGAGGCACCACCCCGCGCGCATTTTTAGCCGCGGAAAAGCGCTGTGGGGTGGTACAGCGCCCCGGCCCCCAGCAGGACCGGGGAGGCGGGGGCAGGCTCCCTGGGCCCTCGCGGGGCCCCGGCAGGCTCCGCAGGCCGGGGGACAGCGACCTGCGCTGCGGGCAGGGCCGAAGCCGGGGAACCGCACTGTACGCTTTTTCAGCCGCAGAGTAGCGCTGTGGGGTGGTATGGCACCCCGGCCCCAAGCAGGACCGGGGCGGCGGGGGCAGGCTCCCCGGACCCTCGCAAGGCCCCGGCAGGCTCTGCAGGCCAGGGGCCGGCGACCTGAGCTGCGGGCAGGGACGCCGCCGGGGCACCACCCCGCGCGCATTTTCAGCCGCGGAAAAGCGCTGTGGGTTGGTATGGCGCCCCGGCCCCCAGCAGGACCGGGGCGACGGTGGCAGGCTCTCCGGACCATCGCGGGGCCACGGCAGGATCCGCAGGCCCCGGGCCGGTGACCTGTGCTGCGGGCAGCGCCGCCGCCCGGGCACAACCCCATGCGCATTTTCAGCCGCGGAAATGCGCTGTGGGGTGGTACAACGCCACGGCCCCCAGCAGGACCAGGGCGGCGGGGCAGGCTCCCCGGGCCCTCGCGGGTCCCCGGCAGGCTCCGCAGCCTGGGGGCCGGCCACCTGCGCTGCGGGCAGGGTCGCCGACGGGGTACCGCCCCGCGCGCATTTTCAGCCGCAAAAAAGCGCTATGCGGTGGTACGGCGCCCCGGCTTCCAGCAGGACCGGGGCAGTGGGGACAGCCTCCCCGGTTCCTCACGGGGCCCCGGCAGGCTCCGCAGGCCGGGGGCCAGCGACCTGCGCTGCAGGCAGGACCGCCGCCGGGGCACCACCCCGCGGGCATTTTCAGCCACGGAAAAGCGCTGTGGGGTGGTACGGCGCCCCGGCCCCCAGCAAAACCGGGGCGGCGGGGGCAGGCTCCCCGGGCCCTCGCGGTGCCCCGGCAGGCTCCGCAGGCTGGGGGCCGGCGACCTGCGCTGCGGGCAGGGCCGCCGCCGGGGCACCACCTCGCGCGCATTTTCAGCCGCGGAAAAGCGCTGTGGCGTGGTATTCCGCCCCGGACCCCAGCAGGACCGGGGCGGCGGGGGCAGGCTCCCCGGGCCCTCGCGGGGCCCCGGCAGGCTCCGCAGGCCCGTGGCCGGCGACCTGCGCTGCGGGCAGGGCCGCCGCCGTGGCACCACCATGCGCGCATTTTCAGCCGCGGAAAAACGCTGTGGTGGGTTAGGGAGCCGCACTCCCTCACAGAGTTTTTCTACGGCTAAAAATTTGCGCGAGGTGGTGTACCGGCGGCAACCCTACCCGCAACGCAGGTCGCCGGCCCCCTTCCTGCAGAGTCTGCCGGGGCCCCCGGGTTTCCGGGGTCGCTTCCTCCACCGTCCCGGTCCTGCTGGGGGCCTAGGCGCAACAGCCCTCGAGAGCGTTTTTCTCCAGATGCAAATGCACGTGGGGTGGTGCATCGGCGGTGGCCCTGCCCGCAGCGCAGGTCGCCAGCCCCTGGCCTGCGAAACCTGCCGGGGCCCCGCGAGTTCCCGGGAGCCCTGGCTCCGCATCCCCTGTCGTGCTGGGGGCCAGGGCACCATACGCCCCCACAGCGCTTTTCCGCGACTGCAAATTCGCCCGGTGTGGTGCACCGGTGGCGGCCCTGCCCACAGCGACGGTCGCCAGCCACCGGCCTGCGGAGCCTGCCGGGGCCCCGCGAGTGCCCGGGGACCCTGCCCAAGCCGCCCCGGTCCTGCTGGGTGCCGGGGAACCATACCACCCCACAACGATTTTTCACGTCTGAAAATACACGCAGGGTGGTGCACCGGCCGCGGCCTTGCCCGTAGCGCAGGTCGCCGGCCCCCGGCCTGTGGAAATGCGGAGGCCCCGCAAGTTCCCGGGACCCTGCCCCTGCCGCCCCAGTTCTGCTTGGGGCCGGGGCGCAGTACCACCCCACAGCGTTTTTCCGCGTCTGAAAATGCGCGCGGGTTCGTGCACCGGCGGCGGCCCTGCCCGCAGCGCAGGTCGCCGGGCCCCTGCCTGCGGAGCCTGCCGGGGCCCCGCGAGTTCCTGGGGGCCCTTCCCCCCCGCCCCGGTTCTGCTGGGGGCCGGGGCGCCGTAAACCGCCACAGCGTTTTTCTGAGGCTGAAAATGCGCGCAGGGTGGTGCACCGGCGGCGCCCCTGCCCGTAGTGCAGGTCTCCGGCCTCCGGCCTGCGGAGCCTGCCGGGGCACTGCGAGTGCCCGGGGACCCTGCCTGCGCCGCCCCGGTCCTGTTGGGGGCCGGGGCGCCGCAGCCCACCACAGCATTCTTCCGCCTCTGAAAATACGCATGCTTGGTGCACGGGCACTGGACCTGTCCGCCATGCAAGTCGGTGGCCGCTGACTGGCAGAGTCTACTGGAGACCGGCGAATGTACCCGGTCTCGGCTCCCGCCGCCCAGGTCCTGATGGTGGCCATGCGCCGCAGTCCTCCACAGTGGTTTTTAGCCACTGAAAATGCTTGCGGGGTGTTGCACCGGCGCCGGCCTAACCCGCCGCACAGGTCGCCAAACCCTGCAAGGCGGAGACTGCCTGGGCCCCTTGAGTTCCCGGGAGCTGACCCGGGCACCCGAGTCCTGCTGGGGACCAGGACGCCGCGCCCCGCGACAGAGATTTTCGGCAAGGCGCAAGAAAAGACAAGGCAAAATGCAAGGCAAAAAGGAAACATACAGTGAAGCAAGGAAAATGCTATGCTCAGTCAGGCAAAGCAAAAGGGAAAGTAAAAGGCAAAGCAAAGGGCAAGACATGGCAAAAGGCAAGGGAAAAGGCGAGGCAAGGCAAAAATCAAAAGGAAATGCGAGGCAAGGCAAAAGGCAAAAGGCAAGGCGAGGCAATGCAAAAGGCAAGGAAAGGCAAGGCAAAAGGAAAGGTGCAGTGAGGCAAGCCAAAATGCTAGAAGCGGCGAAGAAAAGCAAAAGGCGAAGTGAAAGGCAAGGCAAAAGGTGACACAGGGCAAAAAGCAAGGGAAAAGGCGAGGCATGGCAAAAGACAAGGAAAAAGGCAAGACAAGGCAAAGGGAAAGGAAAGGCGAGGCAATGCAAATGGCAAGGCAAGGCAAGGCAAGAGGCAGGGCAAGGCAAGGCAAAATTAAGGCAAGGGAAAAGGGATGGCGCTGCGCGGCAGGGTGAAAGCCAGAGAAAAGGCAAGATGCTAGGCAAGGCAAAATGGATGCCGAAAGGCAATGCAAGGCAAGGCAAGGCAAGTAGGCTCCTAAGCACTGAGTCGTGTTGACCGCAAAGCGCTGAATCGAGGTGTTCCAAAAGTGCTGACTCATCAAAATTGGAAAGTGCTGATCCATCAAAAATGGAAAGTGTTGACTCGTTAAAATTGGAAATTGCTGAGTCATCAAAATTGGAAGGTGCTGACTCATCAATTTTGGAAATTGCTGACTCATGAAAATTGGAAAGGGCAAAGAAAGGCAAGGTGAAAGGCAAGGTTCGGGAAAGCAAAGTGAAGGCAAGGTGTGCCAGGCAAGACGGAAAGGAAGGGGTAAATCAAAACAATGTGAAAGGCAGGTAAAAGGCAAGTCGAGGCAAGGTATGGTAAAAGGCAAGGCAAGAAGCGAGGTAAGGAACAAGGCAACACAAAACGCAAGACAAAAGTCGGGGAAAGGCAAAAGGCAAGGCAAAAGGCGAGATGAGGCGAGTCGTGGTGGGGGGAGGCGATGCGAGGCGAGGCACGGGAAGGCAAAAGACAACGATCAACGCAAGGGAAAAGGGAAGGCGCAAGTGAGGTGCAAAAAGGAAGGTGGAAGCCAAGGCAAAAGGCACCGCAAAAAATAAGGCAAAAGGCAATGCACAAGGCAAGGCAAGACAAAGGCAAGGCGCAAGGCAAGACAAGACAAAAGGCAAGGCAAAAGGAAAGGGGCGGCGAGGCAAGGCAAAATGCTAGGCGCGGCGAGGCAAAGCAAAAGGCGAAGTAAAAGGCAAGGCAAGAGGGGACACCAGGCAAAAGTCAAGGGAAAAGGCGAGGCACGGAAAAATACAAGGCAAAAGATTAGGCAAGGCAAAAGGCAAGGAAAAAGTCGAGGTGAGTCGAAAGGCACGGCAAAGCACAAAAGGAAAGGCAAGGTAAGGCAACAGGGAAGGCGCTGTGCAGCAAGGTGAAAGGCAAGGCAAAATGCATGCCAAAAGGCAATGCAAGGCAAAGCATGGCAAGGTAGGCTCCTAAGCACTGAGTCGGGGAGACCACAAAGCGCTGAATCGAGGTGGTCCGAAAGTGCTGACTCATCAAAATTGGTAAGTGCCGAGTCATCAAAAATTGGAAAGTGCTGACTCATCAAAATTGGAAAGGGCAAAGAAAGGCAAGGTGAAAGGCAAGGTTCGGGAAGGCAAAGTGAAGGCAAGGTGTGGCAAGGCAAGATGGAAAGGAAGGGGCAAATCAAAAGAACGTGAAAGGCAGGTAAATGGCAAGTTGAGGCGAGGTATGGTAAAAGGCAAGGCAAGAAGCCAGGTAAAAAAACAAGGAAACACAAAACGCAAGACAAAAATCGGGGAAAGGCAAAAGGCAAGGCAAAAGGCGAGATGAGGCGAGTCGTGGCGGGGAGAGGCGATGCGAGGTGAGGCACGGCAAGGCAAAAGGCAACGCTCAACGCAAGGGAAAAGGGAAGGCGCAAGTGAGGTACAAAAAGCAAGGTGGAAGCCAAGGCAAAAGGCACCGCGAAAGACAAGGCAAAAGGCAATGCACAAGGCAAGGCAAGACAAAGGCAAGGCGCAAGGCAAGACAAGACAAAAGGTAAGGCAAAAGGAAAGGGGCGGCGAGGCAAGGCAAAATGCTAGGCGCGCCTAACACGTCGCTCATTTCCCAACGGGACTGCGGTGCACGGCTCACCTTTGCTGTCCCTGTCCAACCCACGGGCCCTGTTCTCTCTCCTCTCTCCTAACCTATCTGAGACTTGGGGTGCTCTTGAGATCCTCCGTCTCTCCTGCCGAACCCTCTGATCTCTCTGAGCCTGCAATCGTCCCTGTGTGACCTGGCCCGTCGCTCATTTCCCAAGAGGACTGCGGTCAGCGCCTCAGCCCTGCTATCCCTGTCCGAGACATGGGCCTTGTTCTCTCTCTTTTCTTCCAACCTGTGTGACATCTGGGGTCCTCCTGGGACACTCTGTCTCTCCTGCCGATCCCTCTGATCGCTCTGAGCCCAAGATTGTCATTGTCTGACCAGGCACGTCGCTCATTTCCCAACGGGACTGCGCTGCACGCCTAACCTCTGATGTCCCTGTCCAAAACACGGGCGGAGAGTTTTCTCTCTCCTCTCTGCTAACCTGCGTGAGACTTGAGCTGCTGTTGGGACCTTCTGTCTCTCCTGCCGATTCCTCTGATCCCACCGAGCCCCCCATTGTCCCTGTCCAACCTGGCATGTTGCTCATTTCCCAAAGGGACTGCGTTGCACGCCTAACATCTGATGTCCCGGTCCAAACCACGGGTGGTTTACTCTCTCCACTCTGCTAACCGGCGCGAGACTTGGGGTTCTGTTGGGACCCTTGATCTCTCCTCCTGCTCCCTCTGATCGCTCTGAGATCCCCATTGTCCCTGTCCGACCTTGCACGTCGCTCATTTCCCAACAGGACTATGGTGCACGGCTCACCTTTGCTATCTCTGTCCGACCCACGGGCCCTTTTCTCTCTCCTCTATCCTAACCTGTGTGAGACTTGGGGTGCTCTTGAGATCCTCCGTCTCTCCTGCCGATCCATCTGATCGCTCTGAGCCCCCCATTGTCCCTGTCCGACCTGGCATGTCGCTCATTTCCCAACGGGACTACGGTCAGCGCCTCACCTCTGATGTCCCTGTCCGACCCATGGGCCTTCTTCTCTCTCCTTTCTTCCAACCTGCATGAGAGGTGGGGTGCTCTTGGGCCTTTTCGTCTCTCCTGCTGAGCCTTCTGATCACTCTGAGCTCCCCATTATCCCTGTCCAACCTGGCACGTCGCTCATATCCCAGGAGGACTGCGGCCCGCGCCTCACCTCTGCTGTCCCTGTCCGACCCATAGGCCTTCTTCTCTCTCCTCTCTTCCAACCTGCATGTGCCTTTGGGTGGTCTTGGGACTCTCCGTCTCCTCCTCCTGATCCCTCTGATCTCTAGGAACCCCCTAGATCCACTGTCCGACCTGTCACGTCCCTCGTTTCCAAGGAGGCATCTGATCAGGGGCACACAACTGAGGACACTTTCCCTCTACCCTTTCGTCTCTGAAAACCTCTCTGAACTTTGGGCTACTCTTCAGTCCTTCAGTCTCCTCCTCTCTATATCTCTGATCACTCTTAGTCCCCCAGAGCCCCTATCCAACGTGCCACATCGCTCGTTTCCAAGGAGGCGTCTGATCAGGGGCACACAACTGAGGACACTTTCCCTCCTCCCTTTCTTGTCTGCAAACCTGTCTGAGCTTTGGGTTCCTCTTAGGCCCCATAGTTTTCTCCTGCCGATACTTCTGATCACTCTTAGCCCCCTGAAGCCCCTGCCCAGCCTGTCTCATCGCTTGTTTCACACCAGCTCTCTGGTCAGCGGCTCCGCATGATCTCTCCTGCTCCCTGTCACTGTAAAGTGTGTAGTGTTCATCTACTTCTTTGTGTTGGTGAAACGTTCTCCTACCTTTCCAATGACAATCCCACATTGAAACGCTGTCAGGAATGGATCTTGAGGTGTTCTTCCCCATGATCTCTCCTGCTCCATGTTACTGTAAAGTGTATAGTGTTTATTTCTCTATTTGTGTTGGCGTAACATTCTCCTACCTTTCCGATGAGAAGCCAACAAGGAAATGCTGTCGAGAGTGGTGTGTGAGGTGTTCTTCACAGTTCCCCACTGCCGGAGCCACGGTCAAAGCGATGAACGTAACCATCCTGGTGCCAACGATGTCTGACAACTGATTTAGGGACTTCGAGTGTGTTGCCCATCGACAGCATGGCCTCACGTGGTCGGTCCTCTGGCAACGTCTGGTCTGCTTGGCCGTCAATGGCAACTAGTGTATCTGACTTAGAGGAACCCTGGGACAGAAATCTGTGACCTGAAACCTGCAAATCAATTAGCACACATTAGCTCAGTCACCGAACCTTCTCCTGTGCACCACACACCTGTTTCTCCGTTGCTCTGCGTTTTTACCCTTCTGGAAATTCCAAGCCCTAATGTACCAACAACTTGGCTTGTGTTCTTCCATCTTCAATATCAAAATAGCCACCCAAACACTCAACAGTTTTGATAAGGTTTCTTTAATACCCCCAGTAGAGGACAGCAGCCTGAAGACATGCCCAAAAGGGCATATAAGCAATATAATAGCAGTACTTCTGTCATTTATTTTACGTATCTTATTTCCTTTTTCTCCCCGTGGTAGACAATATTGAATCGATTTTAGTTCTCTCATTGTATAGGAAAGATGCCACAAACAAATAAAATGACAATTTTCAAGCACACTTGCAACATTTAAAACCCTGAGTCTATAATGCTACAAACGCAGTTACAAAAAAATGTCACATACAAAGGGTCTCTTACTGCTTTGACCCTTATTCTGAAAACCACTCACAAGGTACCTAGACAGTGCTGCCATTTAGACGCTTTGGAACGCACTCGTCAATACCACTGCCATCCAAAGTCCTTGACACTCCTCTGGAATCAACTGCTTTCACTGCTCACCTGCACTAAGGTGTCATTCCCAAAAATGACCACGAGGTGGCAGCAGACACCGACACACGCACCGCATATTCCACTGATGGCTGGACTGGAAGGTTCCATCCCTTTTTACTGTGACTTGCAATGACGGACTCGCTTTTCATATCCCCCCCAAAAACGTGACAGCACCTCATCACCGTTCTGTTCCACTGCCCTCTGCCACCTTTCAGGCAACTTCCCCTTCCATCGTCCCACAGCACTGTCACCTTTACGAGCAGAGAGCTCTTCCAGGGGCCTTCTGCAGTCTTCCAGGGAACAGAAATTTTCCTCCACTGAAAATCTCTCTCCACTGAGAGAAATTTGGAAGACTGAACTAAAGGGCCATGAGAAGTTGCACGGTCTGGTGAGTCATGCGGATGAATCACCACCGTGCATGCAGGCTGGAAACCTTTGTCCTGGTCACCAAGGAGAAATTGGTGCTGTCGCTTCATCCTGAAGCTCAGAGTCTTCTGCTGATGATTTCTGGACTCTTTCCCTCAGAAGGTGCTTTCTGTTGGTCAGATGGGAAGCACTACCTGTGGTGAGTAACTTGTTGGGTTTCCACAAAGAGCTCCTACTGCAGGACTCCCTCGGGAATCCACCACAAGGCAACGTCAGGGCTTTTGGATAAAGACCACTCTTTGGAGGGGGCTGGTGGTGGTGCCTTTGTTTGCCCTCAATCTCTCCCAATCCACATTATTCTAAAATATTAATGATTCGTGCCCCCTCACAACTTATTTTGGAAACGTAACGTTTTCCTTATGTTTCAGTCGAGAATCACATGTGGATATGGAGTCAAAGTGGGTCACCACTCTTCCCCGCTAAACTTCCTTTTTTTTTTTTTTTT